>NDXZ01009246.1:4178-27093 GCA_003055125.1 Paykullia maculata | reverse complement strand
ATTTATAAAAGTAACATGTATTTTGTTTTTCCAAAACTCTTTTCTAGCTGTCAAGGAGAGTAGGAACAGCTGGTTGTAGATAAACAAAAAAAAAAATAAATTAAAAGAAAGAGAGAAGAATTTTAATTATATTTAATTTTATTTTTAATTATTTTTGTTTACAAACAGGAAAATGTAAACAAACTTTGACAGACATATACATATGCAATACAATAGTCACATGTTCTCGTACAACAACAATGCAAATTTGTTGTTCTAATTTTTTTTAACCAAAAACAGATGGCAACAATAATTTTGACATTGTTAAAATATTTTTATTATTATTATTAACATTTTTGATATAATGGCCTACAAATGGAAATTTATAAAGGTTGGTTTTTAAGCCCGATAGAACTTAGGAAAGGGTTAATTGTCATACTGCGCTCACTTTTTGATATTTGTGATCAGTTATTTTAGCAAATCATCATAAAAAGATTGACGCTTGAGCAACGCTACCAAATTATCCAGATTTGCTTTGAAAATCAGTTATCAATCCGAATCGAAGTTTTATCGCAAAATTGTGTTCAGCGATGAGGCTCATTTTTGGCATAACAGGTTGGTCAGGATTTACAATACAGACTAAGTTTATTAAGTAATTTTTTCAAAAATCAAGCCGAAGCTCGCGCTACGGTCAATGGAGATCGGTACTACACCATGATCAATGATTTTTTGTTTGAAAATATAAATGACATTGGCCCGTATTCATAGTTACAAGCTAAAGTCGGTTCTTATTAACTTTTTTGCTATTATAGTCAAAAATAAAGTATGTTTTAAATTAAACACAGTATATCGTAAATATTTAAACAAATTGTAACAAAATATGGGCAAGTGGGAACTCTGCTCAGCTGATATTGTGTTTGTTGAAAAATAAAAGCAAAAATCATGTGTCAAACTTTTAAATTATTTTTTTATTTTTTTTTTTTATAAAACAATGAAAGAAAAAGGAAAAACCCGAAAAAACACAGCAAAAGTTTAATAACAAAAAAAAATACAAAAGTTATGGGAAGTGGTTTGGGCTGCTGTTTTTTGCGAAAACCTGCTAATTTTGTACTTCTAGGTAAGTTAAAAACAGCCTCACCTATTTTTAAATTTAAAGCAGACTTTTACCCTAAAAGTACTTTAAATCGTCCATAATACACCAAAAGTTTACTTTTAACAAAAGTGTACTTTACGACTCTTAAAGTACACTTTGTTTATGACTTTGATTATGGGCCATTGATCCGGGAGAGATGTGGTCTCAAAAACGGCGACCGCAAACATCAAATTCAAAATTTGACGATAAGTTGATTGATTACGAGAAACGGATCTGTCAATTAACCTCCAAGGTTGCTATTTGACCTTTCTATTATTTCCTGTGGGGCCACGTGAAGTCACTGGTTTATGTTGATAAGCTAGCAACAATTGACGCCTTGGAAAACATCATTGTTGGTGTTATTTGTGACATACAGCCAGCAATGCTCGAAAAAGTGGCCCGAAATTGGACGCCCTAAATGTGCTTCGTCCAGAACAACCGCGGTGCTATATGCCCGAAATCATTTTTAAATGTAAATGCCATGTATTCATGATTTGAAAGAAACAATTTCTTGGATTAAAATTTAATTTTTTGTACTATTTTTAACAATTTAAAGTTCTTTGGGGCTTAAAAAACACCCTTTAGTAAGACAATTCACAAATCCATGTACATATTAAAATAAATAACAAAAGTGAATACTTGCTGTTGGGGTAATTTTTAGAGTAAAAGTTAATACAACTATTTAATTTTTTGTTGTTTTTTTTTATTATTTATGCATTAATTTTCAATTAAATTAATAGTTTTAAAAACTCTTGAGATTCTGAGAATTTATAGTTATAAATTGAAGATAACAAACATAAACATAAATTTTTTGTGAAAAATTTGTTATCTTAAAAACGAACATTTCTAAAATGTTAAAAAAAGTAAAAATCTTTTTATAGTGATCGAAATTTTTTTTTTTTTGCAAATGGCAAAGGTTATTTGAATTGCTTTCCAAAAATATTGATGATTTGAATACGCTTGTTTTGAAATTCACTATCAAAGTTAACGTTTTCTTATTTAAAATTTTTTCATGTATTTTTTAAAAATTTAGTTTTTTCTTATATTACATTTTTTTCATACCAATCATTTTTATATAACTTCTTTCAAATTTCTGTTATTTTCATATGTTCCTTTTTACTTTTGATAATTATTAATCCATTATCAGCTAATAAAGGCACTTTAGATTTTTCTTTCTGCTATCGTTAAAATTTTAACACTTTAGGTGTTTTTATTAGGAGTGACGATGTTTTTGATTCAAACGACGGACCGATTGAAACTGAATTAAAAATTCGATTGCTGTTCAACTTATTGCACAAAAATCGGGTATGTAGTTTATCCATATACTTTTTTGGTGGATTTTTGATAAGATTTCTTAATAGATTGTATTAATTGATTTGATAAATAACCAAAAGAACACCTGCGCAAAAATTATTTTACTGTTTTTATTACATTAAAAAAAAAGAAAAACAAATTCATAATGGATTAAAAATATTGTCGTTTGTAATCTTAAGTGTGATTTTTCAATTTTATTTTTAATAATAATTGGTTCTTCATACTATTTTAGTCTTTAATTCTAAGTTGTTTCCAACTAATGTTTTTAAGGTTGCAGTCTTTTAGGTATTTTTTAAGTAAGAAATAGTTTAAAAAAAATTTAACACCTGTTTGTTTTGTTATATATTTTTTTAAGTTTATCATTTTGATTTTTAATTATCGTTACAAAAATAAAATGATACGGAAAATAATTCATGCTAATTTTATTTTGTTGGCAAAACAGTATTTTTTAATAAAAACAAGTAAGAGCGCTATATTTGGCTGTGCTAAATCTTCTATACCCTTCACTGCGTGTATTTACATAAAAATAAATAAATAAAAATGTTTGCCTATATCTCGAAAAATTGTTTTTTCTTATATCTTGTTATCTCGTCAATAGCAAGAATCTCGGAAAAATTTCTGATGGTTTAAACCAATAACATATCCGTACAACATCGGGCGGCTGAGAAAAGTTGATTTCAACAGACGGGCATAGCTAAATCGACTTCCCTATCTATAAGGATTCAGATTATATATACTTAATGGGGTTGAAACTGAATATTGTAGAAATTACAAACGGAATGACAACTTAATATATCACCTTAGGTGAAGGGTATAAAAAAATGAAAAAATTCGGAGTGTTTACAATTAGTTTACAACATAGGAGTGTAGTTATTTTTAAAAAAAATTTGTTAAAGTAAATCAAAGTTATCCTTATCTTTTAAAAAATATAAATATGTTCATTAACTCTAGGGGTGTTAGAAATGTTCGCCATCGCAAAACTATTCGCTTATTTTAGATACAGATTTGCATTCGCTAAAGTTTTTACGAATATTTTAAAGAGAATACTTATACAAAATTTTGTCCGGACTTTTATAACTACTGAATTATTTTTTTGTGTTTTCAAAGTATTTTTGATTTTTTTTAACCTATTTTAAAATATTTTTTTATAAATTATTTAATATAGTGTTATAAAATTAAATTTAAAAACTATACACTAACATATGTACAACAACATGTTTACAATTGTATGTTATAAAAAAAAAACTAATAATATAAATTTAATTTCCATATAACTATAAAAGTATTCGTTTTCGCATTTGCAAAAATTATAATTTACTATTCGCATTCGCAAAATAGACATTCGCTGTCACCTTCCAATTAATTCCTTCCTAACAACTATGAAAACAATATTTAACATTATGGCAGCATCAAAATTTACTCTTTATTGCTCTCTCAATTGTATGAATGCAAGTACATTTATCTTAGCTATTTATGGACAAAATTTTACCCGTTTTGTATTTCGTGTTGCAACAAACGGATAACTCAAACACAGCAGGAAAACAAGAGTAAAAAAGTATTGACTTCCGTTTTCCGCGACAGAATGCCTTAATATGTGCAATAACATTTTTAATTTTTTATATAAAGATATACATTTGTACATATGTATGGACATATGTACGTCTTTACATTGTTATTTTTTTAGTTTTTAAATAAAGAGAGTAATTTTAGCAACCCTCTTTTGATTTAAATTACAAATAAAAGCAACTAACCCGTCAGCCTGCCAGCAAGCCAACCATCTACATATTAAAAAAACAATGAACCAACCAACACTACTGTTGCTCTCGCATATGCATACATACATACGTATGTATATACATATGTATATCTATAAACTTTAACTAAAAATCATTCAGTATTTTCTCAGCATTTGATAATTTCACAATTTCTGCGGACGAGAATAGCGGTTTTTTTTTATAATAAAATTAATATCATTAAATAGCAATACAACAATAATAAGTAAAAGTGTGTGAAAAAGAATTTAATAAATTTGGAAAAAAAAAATATTTTTACTGTAAAAAGAAACACAAAAACAAGAGAAAGAAGTCAACGCACAAAAACAAAGCATTTTATTGGTATTATTGTTGTTGTTTTTATGCAAACATAAGAGTTTAATTAATTTCCTTGCTTTATACTGTCTAATAAATCCTGAAACTCTACTACTACTTTGTTTTTGTAGTTAATTGTATTATTTTAGGTTTAATACATAAATATTCTTTATTTGCTCGTTCGTACTGCAAAAATAAGCTAACAAACCAAAAAAAACATATACATACACATTAGTTGCAACATAAATCCAAGTATTTAATTGACAAAATTGTTAATGGGAAAGTGAGTGTGCTTTGGGTCAGTAATTAAATTGGAATTTTTCCTTAAAAAAAGAGTAAATAGAAATTAGCAACATTTTTGTGTTTTGTAAAGTGAGCTTTCGTGTAGAAGTTTTTCGAATACAAACAAGTTTAAAAAAAGTTAACTGCGTGTAAGTGTTGAACAATTTAAAATGCAAAGTTATGCTGATGCACGCTTTCGAAGTTATGGCTTTGACAACGACATGGAAATGGATACAGAGGCGGAATCTCAAAATGTTGCTGCAGTTGCCGTCAAATCTAAATCAAGTAAGTGTCTTCTACGATATTCTATGCAAATCGTATGTAAATATGTATGTATGTATGTATGTAGGTATATCTTTACTTTGGCGTTATCGCGTGTTTTGTTTTTATCCATATCAGTGTTGCCAATGATGGCTTGGAATGCAACTATTTTGAATTATTCTAAAATATTTAAATTTTATTAATAATTAAAAACATACATACATACTTGCTATATATGTACATATGTAAGATATAAAGATAATTTTCTTTGTGATTTTCAACAATTGTATCTTTATTTAATCAATTAAGGTACAATCAATTTAATCAATTTGTATCTGTAGGGTAGTAGCTCGTATTCGCATTTTTAACTGAACATTTTTTTGTTTACATACCTATTTGTAAATAATTGTATGCTTTTTCTTAAATGTCTGATACCTATGTACTTTCAGTGTTAAACTCATTTTAAAATACATATTAAGAACAATTCTTGTTTTATTTTCAAAAACTAGTTTGAAATTATTGTTTCTTTTCAATTTAATTTTCCTAATAGAGAGTATCGAACATTTTTTGCAAAAATAGAACTTAATTTTAGATACCTATGTAGCTTTTAATAAATTGACCAATTTCTAAAAAATAGAAAATTTATTGAACTTTTTTAATTTAAAAATTTATCGACAATTTTCTTAAAAAATGTTTTTTTCATAAATAGGAAATGTTTTAAAAGTTGTAAATTAATTAAAAATTTTCCAGAAATCCAAATTAATTTGAAACAGTACCTACAATGATTTTTATTTGAGAATTGTCGAAAAATTTCTTTAAGTAGATAATTCATTATACCTACATACCTACATTTTTTAAAAGTGTAAAAATATCGTAATTTTTCTATAAAAGTGCAAAAATAAACAAAAATTTTATAAAAATTAAAACTTTCAATGAATATTTTCTTAAAAAATTGTATATATACATGTATGTACATATGTCTGTATATCTAAAATTTTTGTCACAAACTTAAAAAATTTTTATAAAGAAAAAACCAAAAAAAGTAATCAAACATTTGTAAATCCTATATTTCATATGCATTTAAGAAAAACAGAGCCGGTTAAAGAACGCTGAAGGTATTTCTTAAGTAACATAATTTAATTTCTCATAAGTTGAAAAAATTATTTAACTTTATGATAAATCATAGAAATTTAAAATAAAAAAAAACAACTTTCAGGTTTATTTATACGCATACGACCTAAAAAAAAAATTGTTGAATTTTTTTAAAAAATTTTCTATAAATAAAACACTTAACAAACAGTAACATTTTTTTATAAAATTAATTTATGTTTAAAATTTAAACGTTCTTCGTATACATATTAATAAAAAATTTTATGACACTATAAATAAATTCTGGCAACATTAAACAATAACCACAACACACGCACCTTTATAGTATACATTTTTTCTAATCCTGCAGTCATTTTCATGCTAGCGTTCTAATTTTTATCGATTATTACACACGTTCTCTTCGTGCCTAAATGTTGCCAAATAAGTATAATGTGTTGTCTACAGAACGCAAGCGAGCATTTATAGTAAAAATATGACACGTGTTTGGTTATTGTAATAATAAAAACAAAACAGATGCAAACTACTTACTTCGCTTGGTTGTATTCTGTAAACAGAATTTAGGTTTTTATTTACTTTATTTGTTCTCTGTTTCTTAGTAAAGGATAAGAACATTTCCGTTTTTAATGGGTATTTATACCTATGTATGTATGTACATATATAATTGTACATACTTTATACATGTATTTACAGTATGTAAAAGTTTTGTTCGTACATATTTATAAACATAAAATAAATATATATGTTTTAATAAAATCTTAACTGAGAGAAAACCCGTTCGTTTTCGCTTAATCCTTTAGACGTTAAGTTATCCTCAAATAAACGAATACAAACATACATATATAGTTGCATACATAGATACGTACATATGTAGGTATTGCGTTTTTGTAAAAAACATAAATAAACATTTAGCAAACAAAATTTTAACCACAAATGTTTCACCCACTAAATATGTAGTACATGGAAATATACAAAAATATTAAAACCTTAGAATATTTAAAATTTGCCGGTTTTGAATATTTTTTTATTACATTTATTAACGTCAATTACCCGCCAAATATTTTTTATAAGGTAAAATAAATGTGGTATGTACAAACATATGCATTTGTATATGGGAAAAAACATACAACAAATACATATTCCCCATTCCCCTTCCTACTTAAAAAAGTTTTATGGAAATTTAGTTTTAGAAACCTTTAATAAATTTAAAACCCGTTTATGAATATGACTTTTATATTTTACTAACTTTTAACCCGCTACTTCGTAAGCACATTTTTCAATATTAATTAAACTCTGCCTAGTTACGAAATGCTTCATTCTGTCCCTTCACATCATTATTAATCTCAATCAGCATTAAAATTCCTAATTTCGTGTTTCCAGAACCATAACCTTAATAAATGCAAATAAGTATAATTTTAATTAAAAAAGTAACAGTTTGCCATCTTATAAACATACATACATATGTATATAAGTTCCTATCTTAACCTGTATAAATCTTCCTAGTTTCACATTTCTGGTTTTACAATTTTAAAATACTTTTTCGCATCCTTACATCGCTTTATATCAGTTTCTTAAATCATTTTTTTAGATTTATAAAGTAAAATATGTTAAGATTTTCAATTCATTAAAAAGTAGGGTTTCGCCTCCCTATATGATTTTCTGTTTTCATTTACAAAATGTAAAAAAGTACCCTAAAAATGAGTAAAAAGGACTTTTTAGCCCCCTATAGGATTTTCTAACATATTTCTATCCAATTAAGACAAAAGTTCTAAACCTTTTTAAAAAAGTATACTTAAATTTAAAAATATCACTGGTTCGTCCTGTATATGCTTTTCTAACTCAATCGGGATTCATAGGCCCTGATTTCACATATTCCAGACTCATAAACTCAAAAAAATTTACAAAAATAGCCTAAAATTTAAAAATGTACTTTGTTGCCACCTATATGATGTATTAACTCAATTGCGACCAATAGATCGCAATGTACCAACGTACCACGAAAGTTAAAAGTAAATCGCCAGAATATATAATTTTCTATCTCAATCAGGATAAAAAAGCCCCAATTTCATATATCATATTTTTAGACTCATAAACTCTTTTTCGCCCGCCTATATAATGTTAGTTTTACATTTCTAGACTCATAAACTCAAAAAATTTAAAAAGGTACTCTAATAGTTGAAAAAGTACTTTTCCCTTTCTGTTTACCCGAAATTTCCTCTTTCTCTAACCCATTATTAATTTTATTCAAATTATATTTTATCTCAAATTTCATTCAAACTGGCCCAGTAAATTACTATTAATCGCACTTTTCTGGTTTTTCCCTTTGTTGGTACTTTTTTAAAGAACTAAAGTAAAGTTTTTTTTTAAAAGTACAATTTGTATCATTATAAGTTTGAATTTCCGAAAAGTACCATAAAAAAAAAAAAATTATATATTTTGGAGGAGTGACGAACGCAGTTAAAATAGTTTTTCTTCCTAGGCACTCTAATTTAAAAAAAAGTATCAGACATCCGCTTATTTTTTGAGTAGAATATAATGCTTTTTAAAATTTGTATCTTTATTAGTTTAGCAAATATAAGGTTAATTGATAAGCTTTACTAAAAATAGGTAAAACAATAAAATAAAAAAATTATTTAATTTTTTGTTTGAAATTAAATATTAATATTATCGATACGCAATGGAAAATAATTGAAAAAGCAAGCAAAATAGCTAAAAATGCTTTCTTTTGGTTTTGACGCGTCATTTCATAATCAATGAACGACCCGCATGCACAGCACGGAAAATAATAAAAATACTGACATGATAAATATTGAACATGTAGCATACGCGCACGATTCATCCATAAATCCATTAAAATGTATTGCGGTCCAAGTATCACAATATACGTGTAGCAGTGCCCTAAGGCAAACGATAATTGAACAGGTATTTTGTTATTGCAAGAAAAACAAACCATATTTAAAAATTCCATTCAACCTAAGCAAACGCTTTTTGTAAACAACACATATGTTTATTTTATTTTTCTTTAATGTGACGTGTGGATAAAGAAAGAGTGCTGCTCGTATAATATAAGCAATTTATACTGAGGTACTAATTATACCCTTCACCACAGGTGACAAGGTGATATATAAGTTTGTCATTCCGTTTGTAATTTCTAGAATACTTATTTGCGATCCTATAAAGTATATATGTATATTCTGTATCTTTATAGATAAGGAAGTCGATTTAGCCATGTCCGTTTGTTGAAATTAACTTTACTCAGCCACCTGATGTACTGCGGACCCGTTAATGATATCAAACGATCAAAAATATCCCTTAGATTTTCTCTATTGAAAATCACCAAAATCCGTCATTGTTTTGTTTTTTAACGTATTTTTAACAAAGCATTAACCAACCATGTCAAGTTGTTTGTGTCCAACAAACAGTTCACGCCGGTTGGATTTTCAGTTTAGGCAGGCTTCCTCGGTGTATTTAAAGTGTTGTTTTAGTAATAAATTTAAAAGTTGACGATAGTAGAAACGGTTTGACAGGTAAAACACATTAAACCAAAAGTGCTCATTATGTCAGTCTCAACAAATATTATAGGTACATATAAGCAAAAAAATGGTTTGTTTTTTTTCTCTTGCTTTTTTGGGAAATTTGAGAAAAAAAATACTAATTGGACTAAAATTAATATCATAAAAAATAAACTTTTTTAAAGCCTATAGTACACGAAATGTAAAAAGCAACATGCGCATATGTCTCTGACGTCAGGAAAATGTTTAGCATATCGGTAACATTTTTAAAATGAGTTGTAGGGGCACATGCGGTAAAATTTTGATTGTACACGAAATATTACTGGGTGTTTTTAAAGCTAGAAAGTGAAAGTACACGACACATGATGACGACAAAATTACGTCAGAGTCACATGCGCATGTTGCTTTTTACATGTCGTGTACTATAGGCTTAAGACTTTAAATACCTTTCGGACATGTAAATACATACATACGTACATACATAAGTATACATATACACACATAGATACATACATAAATAAACGTAGTGAAGGGTATATAAGATTTGGCACAGCCGAATAAAGCGCTCTTACTTGTTTAAACTTTCTTTGAAAATGTCAACTTGCATTTAATTCTAATCAAATGTGTAGTTTTTCAACACGAAGTTCATAAAATTTGATTACCTGCAATTGATGTTTGCTGTGTTCTTAAAGTTCCTCTTATATTGTTATCAAACAATATGTTTCAGCTGTGTTTGTCTAATTAAGTAGATAAATATTGAGTTTCTAAATATAAAGTACCATTAAAAACACAATTTAACGAAAAACAATAAAAACATACCAATTTAAAAAAATTTTAAATTAAAAATATTATCTAAATCACAAAAAAATTAATTTTAATAGCATGTGTTGAATCTTTATAGGTATTATTATATTTTTTCATTATATTAAAAAAAATAATTGTCTTAAATTGTGCCAGAATTGTAGAATAAATCTTTTTTATAGAGAATTTTTCATTACCTCTAAAGCAAGCACAAAATTATAAACTTACGACACTTAAGTTAAAAAACACATTTTTAGTATCTTGTCTTAAAAAGCAAAAATTTAACGTTTCCTAATATAAAGAAAACTTAGCAGAATTATAATAATCTTTGAAACAAAAATTGATCTACATAAATTTTCATTTAAATCAATAGTTTATCGAACATTTTTTTATCAGAGATGGTTTCTCAGCAACAAAAGTTTTTTAAAAACCGAAAACAGTTTCTTTCTGTTAGCCATTTAATTTGAAAATTGTAATTGTTAGGAACTGCGTTACCTACAGTCTATATGAAAAAAGTTTTCGTCATAACTGTCGCCAAACTGTATAAAAAAGCGATACAAGAGTTGTGTTTTATTTTTTCTATAACAAAAAATTTTTTCGTATAGACATCAGTTTAGGGTGCACTTTATTTCGTATCTGCTAAATGTAAACTATTTTCTTACTTTTTGTTTTTGTTGTTAATACAGTTAAGCTAAAAACAAGTTCATTTTTCTCAGCGGCGTTGTTTTGATTTTGTGCCGACAATTCAGTTCTACTTCGTAAAGCAGATAAATAAGATTAACAACGATAAAACTTATTTAAAATTAAAAAGAATAGCAAAAACGGAAAATCGCAAAAATTTATTTTGTGTAATAATTATAATTAAAAAGCAAGAAATAAAAACAAAAAGCACAAAAGAATTGCAATTGCATTTAAACAAGTTTCTAATATGTTTATTCAAAAAAAAAAGTGCTACAAATTAAGACAAAATTTTTTAATATTATACAAAAACTATATGTGTATACATATGTAAATCTACATACGTTTATAAATATGAATGTATTTACATACATATATGTATTTATACAAATCTTTATGTAGATATTTATGTATGTATATATGAATAATACATGTGTGAATAAAATAGAAAAGTGAATGTTGTTATTAGAAGTTTTTTTTTTAAAGAATATTTTGTTTATTATGCAATCTTGATTAAAAGCAAAAATTGTAAAAAAATATTTACAATAAGCTTTTCTTATAAAAATGTGTTGGTAGCAAATAAAAAAGCAATAAAAAATTAATTACAAATAACAATAAAACTACATACATACATATGTACATATTTCGACAGACAAGTATGATGATGACGTTGCTGACAGCTGATTCATTGAAGCAATCTGTATTTGACCAAATGTGAAATGCCATTATTTATATTGTTATTTAAATTTGTTTAGCCTATTTATATATTTTTTTAATGGACATACATACATATAAACATATGTATGTTTATATTTTTAATATTATTTCTCTTTGCTTGTTTGCTATTATTGTAAAAATTATAAAAAAAAAACATCAACATCACTAGAAAAAAAAAACCGAAATTTTTAATAACAAAAATGAATTTTGTCAAAAATAAAATGCGTTGTATACAGTTATAATAAGTATAAAGATTGAGAAAAAAAATATTATATGTAGAGATAAAGTTCATAAATTATTTCAATGATAGATAGCGGAGGAAGAAAAACAATAAGAAGATAACATACAAGTATGTACTTGTGTACAAGTAGGTATTTTTAAGTTTGTTTACATTTAAATTTCGTTGCGCTTTTGTGACGTTAGCAGAGTGCAGTAAATACAAATTGTTCTAGTTTGCAATAATGTAAAATACGTATGTACATAAGTGTGTACCTACATAGATACATATATTTTTATTATTTATGTACCTATGTATAAACATATACAAACAAGTATGCCACTTATTTGCGACTAGAGTATCATAACTTGTAAGTCGCATATTTTGAATAAATTAAGATTGAAATAGAAAAAATTTCATTGATTAAAATATATGTCTCTGCTTAATTTTTCTCTTCAACAATGACTTTAGTGTGAGATATTATTATTAAAATAATATTGAAAATTTTATTTACAAATAATATTTATATATGTTCAGCTGCCAATCAGAATATATTTTGTAATTGCCGTTTCTTGTGCCTAATAAATAAATACATTTTTTTATAAATTCCAAACAAATAAAAAATTTAAAAAACCCACTCACATTTCCTTGTGAAGATTTGTTATAACAATTTTTCAAATTATTAAAATCTGAATTTGCAATTTAGGTCGAATAAATATTTATGTATGTATGTGTGTATATTTGATGTTACTTAAATTCTTACTTGTGTTCTTATACTATACGAATAAGGGCCATTATTACAACTTACCAATAGCTAAAGTAAGGATAAGGACATCTGTCCGATAGTTTTTCAATATAATAACTACACTTTAATCTTAAAGTAGACGATAAACTTAAGGAAAGTTCTTTTTACCTTGAACTTTTAACGTAAGATTTGTCTCATTTAGGTTGTATGTACTAGATTAAAGTGCCACTTTTTCTTTTTCAACTATTCAAACCTGCCGTTTTTAATGTAAAAGGTTATGGTCTGTGGTAAACAGAAACTAATATTGCCATAATTTGAAAATGATACAATTTATTTTAAATGAAAGTTGTAATCATGAAATGAAACTTTATTGTTCACTTTAGCTAAAGTTACCTTTAGTTTTCACACACACTTTATAGACAGGTCATAAAATGGCATTAAAACGCATTATTGTGACGTTCATTTTAAAAAAATTTGGCACAATTTCCAATATTTTTTATAATAAAATAGAATAAAGTTTAAAAAATAAAGAAAGACACATTAAGAAAAATAACAAAATTTAAATATTTCTTAAAGAAGAAAAAAAAAAAAATAATAATAAAAAGAAACAAGTGTGTGGATATATTATAAACAAACAAATAAAAAAAAAAAAATATCATGAGTGCTCGTGGCTTTTTAATTGCTAATGATTCAATGGAATCTATGGATATTCAGATGGCAGATTCTTTTAAACCACTTTCACCAAAAACACCGCCATTACATTTGGATTTTGCTAATGGTAAGAATTATGTGTACATATGTATGTACATACATTAAAATTTAGTATATAAAAAAAAATGTTTGTTTGTTGATCCTTAGGAGGGGCTTGTGGTTAAGTCGCAAGTTTAACTATAGGTTTGCCATTCCGTTTGTAATTTCTACAGTATTCATTTGCGACCCCATAAAGAATATGTGTATGTATGTTCGGGATCCTTATAGATAGGGAAGTCGATTTAGCCATGTCCGTCTGTCAAACTTTTAAAAATATTCCCGAGAAAATCGGTATTAAAAACTACAATATCCATTAATATGTAACTAGTTGAGATATAAGCAAAAAAAGATAACCACTTTTTTTTTTCTTTTTACACAAAAAAGATTAATATTTTGCAGCTTTTGGATAAACTACGGTTTAAAAAAAATTAACCTATTTGGCCCAGAATTTGCAAATATATAGGCGATAAACCTATACGAACAAAAATTTTTTCATAAAAAAAATCAAGTTTTCTAAGATTTTAATTACCTTTTAGACATGTAAATACATACATACATACTTACAACTGCTTTTAAGTTTAACAAATATTCGAGACTTTCATTTAATAGATAATAAAGCATTTAAATATCACAAAAGGTAATTTTATAAAAACTAAAATTTTGAAAAGTTAAACTTTGTAATTTTATTTTTGCTGTGATCGGTCCATAATGAGCAAAATATTTTTTTCCATTATACAAATAAATAAAGTATTTTTAGCCTCACGATAGCCTTTTAACATTCGTGCAACGCATGAATGATAGACACATTTGCAAGAAATTAAAAAATTGTTTAAAACTAAACAGTTCTTTGGCCCGTCAATCTTCGAGATAGAGGAAAGTAAACCAGAAAGTAAAGAAAAAGCAAAAACTTATTAATTTAAAATAAAATTATCACCGTGAAAAAACGCCAATATAAAAAACTTTCTAAATTAGTAGAAAACAAGTAAGAGCGCTATATTTGGCTGTGCCAAATCTTATATACCCCTCACCACGTGTTGGTATGTAATAGCAAGTGTATGTATGTATGTGTGTGTATGTATTTACATGTTCGAAAGGCAGTTAAAGTCTTAGAAAACTGGATTTTTTATGAGAAACATTTTTTGGTCCGTATAAGTTTTTCGCCTATATCTTTGCAGATTATAGTCCAATTTTTTCAAATATGTCTATAAATTATCCAAAAACTGAAAAATATTTATCTTATTGCTTATATCTCAGCCGGTTATTGATGGATATCGCCAGTTTTTAATACCGATTTTCTCGAAAATATTTCCAAAAGTTTGATACCACATACAACCCTGGGTAACCTATGGGAGCTACAAAAACTTGATTTTAACCAACACACGGACAGACGGACATGGCTTTATCGACTTCTCTATCTATAAGGATCCAGAATATATATACTTTATGGGGTCGCAAATGAATATTGTAGAAATTACAAACGGAATGACAAACCTATATTATACGCTTGCCACATGTGTGAAGGGTAGGTATAACAAGTAAGAAAGTTACGATTGGACTTGAGCAATATTTTAACAATTTTATGAGATGATGTAGTGTATAAATATTTCCCTTGAAAGAATTAATGCTACTCAACAAGAAATCGTTTAACAGCAAGAAATCGCCATAAACAGAACACCCCCGAAAAAAATTAATAAAACGCCAAAATACAAAAAATAAAAAATAATAAATCAATTAAGAAACAGTAAAAAAATTAAAAAGTAAATTTTTCTTATTAATTACGGCCCCTTTCTTTGCGGAAGGTGGTACATTACATGATAACATCTCAAATGACCTGCAACAACATTATTGATTGTTTGTTGTTGATAAAGTGATTCGATTTTACAGTTTTTTTTTGCTAATCTGGCACTTCAATAACAATTTTTTTGAAGTCTATTCAAAATACAAACATGTGTCTAAAATAGAAAGAAAACATGTACAAATATCCTAAAAATATAAAACAAAAATTTTAGTAGCATTTTTAATTCGCAGCTTTAAACATTGATTATTAAAACGCAAAAAACCAATTCAGAATAAAACAAATCAAATGAATTTCAATAGTACTGAGCGTCAGGAAAAAGGCAAATTGATTAAACAAAGATTCAATTCTCCCTTAGTTGTCAGCAGTAGTAGTAGTGGTATTTGTTTAAATGAATAATATTATAAATATTTACATTAAAAAGTTGTTATAAATTAAATTTTTGTTTCATATTTTTCAGGAAGTGAATCACCTCTGGCTAGTGTGGCCGGTCATCATCCCACAACACCTGGTGCCATAGACGAAAATGTTTCGGATGATGTTTTACCCAATGAAATATCGGCGCCCTATGAAGTTCCCCAATTTCCGATTGAACAAATTGAAAAGAAATTGCAAATTCAAAGGCAGCTCAATGTGCGGTAAGTAAATACAAGTTTCTTTTTTGTATTTTTTTATTTAAATTTAAGTACATATGTACATATGTATGTAAGATTTTTCTTATATTTAAATTGTAACAAAAACAGCGTTGGAATTTTTTTTTTAAATTTTAAGGGCGGTTTTCACAACCTACCGATAGTAAAAGTTAGGATGTTATCGGAAAGATAAAGATTTTCGGTCATCATACGTATACTTTAAGCTTAAAATTACCTTTATGCTAAAGTTAGGATTGTCCGATCTTTGACTTTTAATGTAAGATTTGCTTAATTTGGGTTGTCTGCACTAAATTAAAGTCCCCCTTTTCCTTTTTAACTATTCAAACTTGCCATTTTGTATGTGAAAGATTGTAGTCTGTGGTAAACAGAAACCAATATTGCCATAATTTGAAAATTTTGAAATTTATTTTAAATGAAAGTTGTGATAATGATAAAAGTGAATGGTTACTTTATTGTTAACTTTAGCTAAAGTTACCTTCAGTAATTACACACTTTATAGCCAGGTCATGATAAAGGCCCTAAATCTTTCCGTATAGTCAAGTAAAGTTTAAATGAATTTTAAATGCTGCAGATAGCAATGTGAACGAATATAAAGGGGATTCCAGTTGGTTTTTACTTTCCTTAGTTTTACAAATGATTATAAGGTCAAGTGGGTCGTATGATCGTTTAAAAAAATTTCATACTTGATAACAACGCGCTCCGCAAACATCCTGTCGGACATAAAGCCAACACAAAACAAATTAATAGTTAAAAACAAATTAAAAAAAACATTCTGAAAAAGCAAATTGAACTAAAAAGAAGAAGAAAATAAGTTTCAAATATGAAGAGTTTGTTCTGCAGCAATAAAAAGTCTAGCGGTTCATCATAATTAAATAATTTGGAACAAGATTTAAACAAGAAATTATTTTCTAAATACAAAATTGTACTGTCAAGAAAACTCAATGCATGTTTTGCACAATAATACTTCTGTAATTACAAATTTGTATGTATCTGCAAAGTTTCAATTTGATCGAACAGCTTAAAATTGGTAAAAATTCCGTTGAAACATTTCTTTACATTGATAGATAGATAATTAGATAACAGGAAACAGTTTATCCTAATGCAAATTAAATTGGAACTTAGATAAATTTGCATAATTTCACATTTGACTTTATCTTCTTAATTTGCTGGTCAATTAAAAAAATATCTTAACTTGCTCTGATAATAAAAGCATTAATCGAAATTTATATTAAAATTTAATAAAATCTTTAATCAATATACATAGATCGCAACAATTTGCTAGCAAATAATGCCAACTGCATACATAATTATAACCTTCACCTTAGGGTATACATATACATATGTACTTATGTATATATGTATGTATAAGTTTGTACTTCCGTTTGTTTCTACAACAAAGTATTTTTGTATATTCTGGATCCTTATAGATAGGGAAGTCGATTTAGCCATGTTCGTCTGTCTGTTGAAATCAACATTTCTCACTAATTTTGGAGCGCCGACCCACCTATGTCAGTGGCACATCCCCTGGAACCACCCCTGGGGGGCCACCTGGTGTGACAATCAAAACATGTGCATGACGAGAGGTAAAGGCTTTTTCAAAATCATGTGCGTATGAGTAATATTTAATTGCGTAACCAAAAAGGAGAAAACGCAAACGTCTATGTATAGTTTAAATAACCAAGACACAGATTGTAAAGTGCCAAAAATGGTGATTTTTTGAAATGTTTGTATGGGGAACCCCCCAGGGGTGGTTCCAGGGGATGTGCCACTGGCATAGGTGGGTCGGCCCTCTAAAATTAGTGGGGGTCGGTCATACATTTTGACTCGATTGAGGCACACTATCAAAATACATTTTAGAGGTGTGGTTCCTTCGGCAAAGTTTCTTATTTTGATCCCTAGAATATGATTTTTCTTGTAATTTGAGCGATTTTTTAATCGACCCGTCCTAATATATATACGTACATATATGTATATATTTATTTTCAAGACGTAACATTTACAATATGTATTAGAAGGATTATTATTACTTAACTCTATTTGACGACACCAGAGCGCATTAAAGTGAAATGATTTTGGACAATACTCGTATTAACTTAACCATTGATGGTGTAACTAAGAAATTTTCAATATCATATCATCTTTTGTAAGGGCTTCTCCATCACATCATCATCATTATTATATCAATTATTTGCAACAATGTGCGACACGGCATTAAGTGTCACACTTAATTTTCTTTAATGTTTTTGTTGGTGTTGTGTTGCTGTTGTTGTTGTTGTTGTTGCTAGTGGTATAAAATAGCCTTTTTAATACAATTAGTTATTCTGCTCAGTATAAATTTTGCATTCAAGCGGTTTGTTAGTTACATTTGTTCATTTAACTTATATTTTACGTGCCCAACACCTTTTATAATTTACAAAGAATAACGAAATAGAAAACATTCGAAACAACAGCAAAATAAATTTTTTAATAAATTATGAATGACAACCCAATATACATATAAAACCTTTTAATTTAAAAATGTTCAAATTGTTATATTTATTGATAATTTATACAGAAAAAGTGCATTCGATTTAAGATAGAAAACTAAAAAAAACATAATATCGGGTTTGTTTGTTGGTTTTTTTTTATTATTTTATTAATGAGCATAATTTGTGAATATGTAATTATGAATGTAAATTGCAGCAATTGCAAGGCATTTTTAAAATTAAACTCATGCTATGTGACAGCGATAATTATTTATTTATTTTTCCTTGGCTAAAATATTTACACCAACATTTTTGTAATTAAATATTTTCACTAATTTTTTAAAATAATTAAATGTTTTTTCAAAGATAAAATATCAGTTGCTAAAGTGAAATTCAAATAAATCGATTTCAAATTGTTCTTTAAAATAAGAAGATAAAAGAATACTAAAACAAAATACCTTTGGAAAATTGTTTAAAAAAAGTACAAAGGAAAGGGAAAAGCGTACCAGCATAAAATTTTCATTGACATTGAAAATGTTTCACGGTTGACTGGAACAACACAAGTCATATGTAAATTAGTTGTTAGAAGAAACATATTCTAGTGTCAATTAAATACCATTGAAAGATAAAAAGTTTTAATTCTTTGTTTAGATTTAAACAACAACAACAATAATTCAAAAATGTTGTTGTAAACACTTATAGTGCTACCGAATTGTTGATTAATATGTCAAATGTGTAAGAATGATAAACCAACAGTTAATACATGAGATACTTAACAGTTGATTAAAATATAATTTTATTGCAGTTGTCCGCATGTGTTGTTGTTTAAAAATGCTAACGATTTTTTGAAAAAATATTTAAAAGATTTATCGGCACCTTCAAACTGGTGGAAACCGAACTCGTGCACGTTGTTTCAGAACAACTGAGAATAATGCTGTTGTAGCCCATAGTATTGATGAGACCGGAGAAACTGTTACGGTAAATGAAATGATTTTGTGTGGTCGGAACTGGAATATATTAATGTGGACGACGTTTTTTTTCAACAAGACGGCTTTACGTGTCACACAAGTAACGATATCATTGCTCTTTTGTATGAAAAGAGGCGATCGCAATTGGCCACCGAGATCTTTTCAATTTAACACCTTTAGACTTTTTTCTTTGGGGCTACGTGAAAAATAAGATTTATGCAAATGGCCCACAATCGATTCAAGACCTTAAGGATGAAATTCGTTATCGAGGATATACAGCAGAAAATTTGTGAATTGGTGATGGAAAATTCTACGAAAAGAATATGGTCCTGCTATATAATAGCAACTAAATAAACATTCGATAATTTAGCTTGAATATACTTGTTTTTTTCTACATATCAAAAATGAAACCTCTAATTGGAAGACCCTGTATATGAAATTTGACAATTAGAAATAGCGAGAGAAATATAGTTTACATTTTGGACATTCGAAAAAAAAACGGTTGCTGATCGCCTATGTTGTCACACCATAGTATTCTCTTTATTCTGCGGCCAGTTTGACATTGTATCAATACTTTTAAATATTTTAAATTTTTTCAATTCGTTTTTGCATATCGACTTTGTCAGTGCAAAGTGACTTTCTTTGTTCGAATGTGCCTGTTTCTTTTTGCATTTACTTTTAATCCTTTTCTTACAAAATGCATGTCACAATTTAAAAAACAATTTTATATTTCTAGATGGCAATTAACCTGTATTATGTTGTTTAGTTTTCTATTTACAAAATTTCATGACATTTACGCACAATAATAAAATCCTTAAAAGTAATGACGTCGTGTCTGTATTACAATATATCGACACTTAAGTACAAAAACAATACATTTGTTAATGAATGAATGGCGTTACGTTTTTGGAATACATACGTATGTACATTAGGGTGGGTCGATTTGTATGAAAAAGGAATAACCGTAGAAGGGGAAAATGATTCTACGAAGAATTCTAAGCAACTTTGCTCTAGAAAGCATAGGTCTAAAACGATTTACGAGCCTGCGGAAATTCGAAAACACGTAAAATTTTCGTTATCAGGAAGGTGTTGGGAACCAAGATAATAATTCTGAGTCTTCAAGACTTTCGTTATTTAAAAAAAAATAATATTTTTGTTTTTAAACTGCTGAAATAAAAAATAATCCGACAAATACAAAATATTTCAAGCAAAAACATTTTTTTTCACAAATTTAAAAATACTTGAAAATACATATTAAAATATTGAAACGAAAACTGATAAAACGCAAATATTTATGTTAAAAGACATAACTGCATAACATATTTTCGAATTTCCGCAAGCTCGAAAATCGTTTTATACCTATGGTTTCTAGAACAAAGTTGCTTAGAATTCCGCCTCAACGATTAAAAAAAAAATTGACCCACCCTAATGTACATACATACATACAAACTAATTGGATTAAATATTGTAAAAATAGTTTACCTGCTCATAAAAATCATTCATTTTAAATTGGTTTTTTTTTTAAGAATTTCACGCAATTTTTCAATCAAACCATAAATAATAAATAGTTATACATCTGTATTTACTTAATATTGACAATAAATATAAACTATTGTATATAAGCTAAAATATACCTACCAGTTTGGACAGAAAGTGTTAAAAAATAATTCCAATGCAATGTTAGCTTAGCGTTCGATCGTTTGGGTGTTTTATTTAGTTTCGCAAAATCAATTATTATTGTCCAAAAACAAACTCAACTCTTTTTAAGTGGTGAAAACGCCGAACTCACCCCTTATTATTACAAACGGACAAGGAAGTGGGCGAACAAACAAGTCTTTCAATAATGTCTTTTTTTTTTGGCATTTTAATTATATTGAAAATTGCGTGCGTGCAATTTGAAAAGAGGAAATTGTTTTGTAATAGTTATTTTTTTTTCTTGATTCATTGTTATCGGTTAAATTTGAAGGTCAATTAATAATGAAAATGTAGATTTAATAAACTTGTTATTGTTGTTAATACAACTCACCTGAGTCTTTTACGATATCGAATATAAAAATATAAATTAAAGGTTTGCAGAAAAGTGACAGCTAATCAATTATTATTTCTTTCTATTTAAAATTGCGTTCTAAAGTCGTATTTAAAGTTTGAACGCCAAAGGTGAAATGTCATTCGCAAACGATTTGTATCATTTTTTCAAAAGCAGTGTTGATAAAAGGTAAACGAAAAAGAGTGAAGTTTTTAAAAAAAAATATATACATATACACATATGTACATACATATGTATATATAAAGTGCAATAAAACAAGTGAATGCTACGAAATAAGGGAATTTTTTTAAAAATGTTTTGTTAATAGGAAATAAACAAATAAAAAAACTCTAATTCATTTTTATAATATTTTTATTGTTTTTCAAATAATTGTGTACCAAAATCACAATTTTTAAAAACCGAAATATCAAATTTACAATTATTTTCCTGAGTGGCGAAATAATAAAAATTTAAAATTTTAATTAAAATTACTTTATCAATAAAAACAAGTAAGAGCGCTATATTTGGCGATGCCAAATCTTATATACCCTTTACTATGTGTATTTCTGAAAAAAAAAAATTTTTTTTTCCGACATCTCGAAAAAATTCAAAATTTCTTTAACTAAAAATTCTAAAATTCCTTTTTCTAAACGCTCTTTGTTAGGAGGCACTGAATTTTTGTTTCAACTAATTTCCAAAACTTGTTTTTTTTGCGACCGTTTTATAATCTCTTCAAACAAATATTAAATCTGAAACATTTATTCTTTCCTTTTAGTGCCATGACCGATAAACACTCCGTATCGGGAGATGTAACCGACGATTCTGCTGTAAGTCTCGTAGAACATGAGTTAATACCGAACTTCCAACGAGTTTCGATTTCGGGCGAAGATACAAGCGGTGTACCGCTAGAGGACTTGGAACGCGCTTCCACTTTAATAATTCAGGCCTTAGAAATGCGTTCACGTTACATGTCTATTTCAGAACAATCGTTTCCTACCACAACGTCGCGTTTCTTGAAAACCGTACATGAAAGCGATCGTTTTAATAAGATACAATATGAAGATCGTAAATCCATAGCGGGTAAGTTTTCTCATTTGAAATTCAAATTTATATTTTATTTTCTTTTGTTTTCCTTATTTCTTTATAAACAAAAAATGCTTTGTTGCCTTTTCCATTATTTCTATTTATTTTAACTTTATTTTTTAATAGTTTATATATGTTTAAGTACATATGTATGTTAAATATTAAATATTGCAAATATGTGTGATAGATACACTTCCTAAAATCCTAAATGGTTTGTACAGCAAATTAAATGTTGTGAAAAGAAATTAAAAAATATATATATTTGTATGTATTTAGTTTTTATTGTTATGTATTCAAATATGTACATATGTATGTAGTTGAATTCCTCTTTTTTTTTTTTTTT
>NDXZ01009243.1:11221-24158 GCA_003055125.1 Paykullia maculata | reverse complement strand
AATGCGGAAACGTAATCGAAATGCAGAATAGGGGGGATTAATTCGCCTTGGGTAGATTTATATTATAAAAATGATTAAAAACAAAAATCTCAAATAGATTGATTGTTTTCTATATTCGATCGACAAATTTTATGTCAAAATTATAACATAAAAAAATTTGTTACATATTATTGTACATACTATTTTATTAGGTAGTGCCTTTTATGTTTTAAAGGCTTAAAATATTTGCGCTATAGAATCCCTAGAATCCGATTGCTATCGAAATCGGATTTAAAAACGACAAATAAATAATTTTGGGTCATGAACTGTTATGTGCGAACTGTAATAGTAATTTTAATTCAAACATAAAACTGATAATATCAAAATTCATAAAACAAAAATATATTTGTCGTTTTTAAACCCAATTTTGATAGAGATTCGATTTTAATGTTGATTGCGATTTGATTTACAGAGCAGGGCCATAAGTTAAACGATAAGGTCTCAATACAATATAATTAAAAAATGTTTCCCATCTAATAATTCATAGTTTTAAAACTTTATTTACAGGAACGTTAATATTTACTTTATTTAATTTATATTATGAAACTTTTTTTTAAGAAAAACTAAAAATAAAAATTTGTTTACCAGCACAATTTTAAACAACTATTTTTGGTGTAAATAAATATATTTTTTACTTAAATTCCATAAGCCAGCCGCTTATATATTCTACTAATAAATAGCAATTTTAAAAATTATTATTCTAAAACTTTATTTTTTTTTTCAACAATGTTTAACATTGTAAATTGGTTATTATTAGTAAAAAGTAAATTTAAAACTTCGACTACAAACATACCTAATATTATTTAATTTATTGCTTATTTTTTTGTGAAAATAAAAAAGAAAAAATTCTATGTTTCTCTCTGAGTATGAAATTTAATAAATTTTTATTTTAATGCAAAAAACTATTTGTGCTTAAATAAACCATTATGAATATTTAACGAATACAGTATACAACAAACTATTAAAGTGCTTTAAATAATATCTAATAAAAATTAAAACCTTTTTAGTTATTAGTTTTAAACTTAACAAAAGGAAAACAAAGATAAAAGATTTTCTCTTATTTAATAAAATAAAAAACACGTTTAAAAATCTTTTTGCAGAAAATAAATCTAATTATGTATGTATGTACACCGTGCTATTCAAGAAACATGTTTTGCCACCTTAAAATTCTGCTAATAATATTAATAACAAAAAAATAATAACAACAATAAATAATTGTTAATTTAAACATTAAGGTAAATAAAAAAAGAAAATGACACGAAATAATAAAATTTATGGATTTTTACTACTTCAAAGTAAACATATCAATTAGCCTAGCAAGACTTTTGCTCTATATCCTTCTGCCTTAAAAATTTCTAACACTTGCTGTTTTTGGAGATACATATACTTATTTATTTTTTATTAATTAATTTGTTTTAATAATATTTAGGGCACTAAGAAGGATCTTATCGGAATAGTAGACATTAATAAAAAAAGTAGGACTTATTACATTAGTATAAAATCATTGACCATTTTGTTTTTGCTGTAGCATCGTTATTAAAATATTATTTTTCTTTATTTTAGTTTAATTTAATTGTTGTTATAAAAAGAGGAATACAAAAATAATCATAAAAACCTGATAATCATGTCTTGGGTTGAACCTTGACATAACCAAAATATAATTTAAATGACCGCCACGACTGGCCTGACAGTACTTCATCCGATTAATCTATTCTTCAAGTAGTTTTTCAAAAAGCAACTTAAATTTTGTGTTTTAAGGCCACCATCTCTGGATGGTTAGCGTAAAATTCATCCTTAACGGTATAATTTTACTCTGAATCCTTTTACCTCTCAGAAACAAGAGAACAGGTAGTTCAAATTTTAGCAATATATGACACACCCTATGCGATTGTAAACTTTTATACGTTTTTAAACGATATACATGAAACATCCTGTGGTTATTTGCAAATATTACAAACGGTTGGCAGTGCAATAGCAAACGATAAAAAGAGTACAAAGAAGTAAATTATATTTAAAATAAATTTAAAAAATAGTAAAAGTAAACTAATTTTTAAAATAAGTGTTTAAATTAAAAATAGATAAATTGTAATAAGTTACCACATTATCCATGGCGTTAAGTGTATTACAAAATACGCACACAGCTAAGTATGTAATAGGTATTATGGGTATTACAAAACGGCAACAACAACCTACCTGCCTGTGGTTGTTGTTGCCGTTTTGACAAAACTAGACAAAAACAAAAATATAAAAATACGAAAGAGAATGAAAAATGTGTAGAAAAACACAAACAGACTTTGCTAACGACATTGTTAACAGCAAATATTATTTCGTAAATCAGTTTTTTTTTTGATTTGTTACCAAACGCGCATTAATTAGAAATAAATTCCAGCAATTAAATATAAAATAAATCAAGCAATTGTATTTTAAATAAAGCAAATGGTCTACAAGTTTGCTTTAGGCAACACGAAAAAAGTAAGAAAAGTTAAAAATTTGGGGTTTGTAAGTCCAAAGACCTAAGGAATATTGACGAAAAAAAATATCAAGAGAGAATTGCAACAAACGTAATCAGAGACAACCTTGAATGGATCATCATACGGTCAAGGATGAAGCAAAGGCCATTGTGTCAAAAACTTACAACTACAAGCTGCTACATAATTTATTTGAGCATATACCCCAACCCCAGACCTCTAATGCCAAAAGCGTTAGTAGTGTTAAAAGTCAAACCTATTTAACACGTGGTGACCTCTATTACTATCATTACGGTTGTGACGGCTACCAAGATCAGGGTTGGGGTTGTGCCTATCGCACTTTACAGAGTATGATCTCATGGATTTTAAATAAATGTCCCAGCTACAGTGGCTTGAAAGTTCCTAGTTTAAGGGAAATTCAAGAAACTTTGGTGCGCATCGAAGATAAGCCGAAATGTTTTGTGGAATCTCATGAGTGGATTGGCGCTCTAGAAGTATTTTATGTTGTTAATTCTCTTTATGATGTGCCTTGCAAAATTCTCCATATTAAAAGTAGTGAGCAAATACACGACCATGTCGATACTTTAGTTTCATATTTTAATAATTATGGTGGTTTTGTAATGATGGGTGGTGATATGGATGCGTCTTCAAAGGGTATTGCGGGAATACATGCTAATGGCAGAGAAACGTTTCTATTAGTTGTGGTAAGTTTTTATTCAAAATTAAAGTTTTAAATATTAATTAAAATTTTTATTTTTTAGAAAACTAAAAAAAATTTAGAGTTAAAAAAAATGTTCCATTGATTTCCACTATTTTAGTTTAAGTTAATTAAACAAAAACAAAAACATTAAAAAAACTAAAAAAATATTACACAAAATTCTGTTTTACATCAAGACCTTTTTTTATATGCCTCGTCTTTTCAGGATCCCCATTACTCTGGCGTGCCAGCATCCATACACGACCTCATAAATGATGGCTTTATACGATGGCAGAATGTTAAAGAATTTGTAGATAGTTCCTTTTATAATCTCTGCTTACCATACCTTAAATAAGATATGATATTTATAAAAAAAAAAGTAAATTTGTATATCTTTATGTTTAATGCAAAGAGGAACTGGTAACAAATTCCTATAAACAAGAAAAATTTATTAAATAAAATCTAAAAATTGTATATAAAAACATGAATTTTTTCTCTTCTATTTTAGGTTAACAAAACTGTGCAAATGCATTAAACAATTATTAACCAATTCATTTTTAATCAATCAATAAAAGCGACGAGATTATAAAAGAAATCGATAAGCATTTTAACATTCTTCAAAGAAAAAAATACCTTAAAGAAATAATGTCTGCAATTCATTAAGAAAAATAATAAAACCAGAACCGTGAAAATGATAAGAATGCAGGAATGCGATAATTGGTCAAACATATTTTGGAAATAAATACTAATAGTGTTATATAAAGTTAGAAGAGTTTAAAGGAATAACAATATTGGGAAACATTTAAAAGATTAACAAATTCTCCTGCCATAATGGATCTATTACATCGTTTATTTTACACTTTTGTTGGTACCGCCTCCTTTCTGTACTTTGTAATGAAAGTAGCATTTGGCTATTGGAAGCGACGTGGTATTCTACATGAAAAGCCTAAGAAACCTTGGGGCCATCTTAAAGGTGTAGGTAGCAAAAGGCACATTTCAGAGGTGTTACAAGCTCTTTACGAAAAGTACAAAAATCAGGCACCTTTTATAGGTTTTTACGCTTGGCTTAAGCCCATGTTGCTTATACTAGATATAGATTCCATTAATTATATTTTACAGAAGGATTCCAAATATTTCATGGACAGAGGCTTATATTACAATACAAATAATGATCCATTATCGCAAAATCTTCTACAAATGGATGGTATTGAGTGGCAACATTTAAATTTAAAAACCAAAGCTTTACATTGGACACAAAAACTATCAAGTATTACAACAGCTCTTCTTAAAGTACAACAAACCTTTGATAAATCCCTGCAAGAAAAACTAATTGAAGCAGAATTTTTCTACAATATCACTGAACTGGTGGAAGGTTTCAATATAGATGTCATCTCTTCTTTAGCATTTGGTCTAGACAGCGACTCGTTGCGCTACAAAGAGACACAATTTCATAAAATGTGTAAAGAATATACACAACAAAATACAAACATATATAAGGCATACTTGGCCTTTTGCTTTCCGACACTTGCTCGCCTCTTGAAGTATCGTTTGTATTCCCTTGAGGCCACCAATTACTTTCAAAAGCTTATTCATGAAAAACTCCACGAGCGTAAATATCAAGTTAGCCAGGACAGCCCAATTGATTTTTTACAAATCTGGTGTGATTCTTTGAAAACTAGTACAGGTCAAGGTCAAGCATTTAAGAGACTGAATAATGCCGAGATTACGGCACAAGCATTTAGTTTTATACCAGCTGGCCTGGAACCGTGTACAACTACTGTGACCTGTTGTCTTTATGAATTGGCTTTACAGCCGGAAATACAAGAAAAAGCAAGAGCAGAAATACGTGCAGTATTAATGAAATATCAAAATAAATTAACGGCGGAGGGATTAAACGAGATGGTGTATTTAAAACAAATTTTAAATGGTGAGTTATTAAATGTAATTAAAATTGTATTATAAAAGAGAATTTAAAAATTCTCATAAGAAAGTTGTTTTTGAAAGAAGATTTTTTTCGAAAATTATTTTATCACATAAATTATTCAAAGGAAATTCATTATAAAACATTTTATTTGAAAATTTGTTTAAAATCAATATATGGAATTTATAATTATAATTTGTTTGTAAATATTATTAAGCGCTTTTGTCAAAGACTCTCATTAATCTTGTTTAAAGGCAATTTTTTCCTAATAATAATATTTTAACTAATAATATTTTATTCGCAGCTTTAGTTTGTCTTTAGTTAAGGCACCAAAAGCCCATATTTTTTAAAAAAATAGTTTTTATTTTAGTTTGCAAATAGTTAACTAATGACAGTGAATTTGGGCATAAGAAATGTTGGGATTTTCCTCTTTAATCCTTATAACTTTGTCAGAAGACTCCACTATTATTTTACTTTTCAATTAAAAACAACTCTTTATAAAAATCCGAAAAACAGTGATTTTGAAAAATTGTTTTCAATTATTATAATGACATCAATTGATTTTTATGATAAATTTCAATCATACGTTTTATACTAAAATTTACAAAATGTTGGAAAAAAATGTTATTGTACAAAAGGTTGTTAATTTATCGATAAATAAGATATAAACCTTAAACCTCCTTTATAGTCATTTTTTTTTGTTGTAAAAATATGCTTTCGTACTAAAATAGCCAACTAACTTTAAACTTTTCAGAAACCCTTCGCAAGCACTCACCTTATCCTTTCCTTTTGCGCCTAACAACAAAAAACTACGAACTACCCAATTCGATATTCATGCTTAACAAAGGCAATCACTTAATTATACCCACAGCAGCCATACACAATGATGCCGCCTTTTATCAGCATCCGGAAAAATTTGATCCCGATCACTTTCATTCAGCAAACGTACAAAATAGACCAATATGTGCATTTTTACCATATGGTTTGGGGCCTCGTTCTTGCATTGCCCAACATTTCATACAGCAACAAATGTTAGCTTGTTTGGTTACGCTACTAAATAGATACTCCTTTGCGCCCTGCCAGGAAACATTAATCCCCTTAGTCTATGATAATACAAAAATACTAAAGAAGCCAAAAGATGATATCAAACTTATGATTAGAAATCTTTAAAGTTTATAAATTTTAGAGGACATATATATTAAGTTTTAAATTTGTTATTGAATGTATTGTTTAATATTATTATTTTTATGGTTAAATTGCCTTTATTTAAAAATATTACTCCTATTCGCTTTTTCTATACTGTGTTCTTGTTTAAATTGTTTATTAAATTTAGTGTTATTGTAAGTTTTATTTTTAATGCATTAATTTCAAAATCGGATTACTGGAATCGTTCGTTGCTTATGATTATTACTGTATGAGGATATTTCTTTAATTTTAATTTAACTAATACAAATCTATTAAAGTTTAAAAGGCTACGAACAAACAAAAAAATTTTATTTTTGTATAAATAAAGACAAAGAAAAACTTAAGATTTATTATTACCATTGCCATAAGTTAGAAGTTTCTGTTTGTAATTTATGTAAGTATTTCTCACAATTTTATGTGTGTTGTAAAAGATAATATGTACCGATTTTAATAAAGAAATTTAAAAGGACGTAAGAATAATTTTCGTATCGTAGAGTTGCAAATAACACATTTATCTATCAATATTCTTAACATATCGATGTATAATAAAATAACTACATATTTAAATATTTCATGTTTTATTATAATTTATTATACAAAAAAAATGCATTAACCTATACGGAATAAAAATTTAGTTCCTCTCAATAATAACTAAAGTTGTCATTAACTAAAAACAAACTTGCTTATCGAAAAAAATAAGTTGAAAATATGAATTCATGTTGCTTTGTCGTCATTTACATACATCACTATTACTGCACTCATGCACACATCAACCTCACATTTTCCCCCATCATAACCAAAAATACTTTAAAGTTTCTTATATATGTTAGCTGTAACATCATAGTTCTCTTCTATGTCAAAGTTTCTCCAGTTGTTACACACGCCTCCAAGAAGTCAATGCGTCTTTCCAAAGTGGTCAATTTTTCATTAAGAACAGCTAGACGTGAACGGCAAGACATATCGAATGAGTTAAGAAAGTCGGTAATACGTTTAATACTGGCCGTAATAACTTCAATATATTCACGATTGGCCCAGTCCTGGTGAATTTGTTTCTGGACCGCCTCTCGATGTGCACCACTCATGTTGCTGAAGTTAATATTTAATTAGCACAAAAATAAATTTAGTAAATTTTAAAGTTTCTAAAATCTTTAGTGTGCGTTTTTGTTGCTTTTAGGATGATGTCAAAACAATTTAATTTATTCCACAAGAGTTGTATTTATAAGTAGTTTTGTATAGGGTGATTATAATAAAAATTAATATACAGAACAATAGTCCAATTAGGTTGCAGCCTGATGTTGAAATTATTAGTCAAAACTTAAAAGTTCATATTAGAAAATAGTAGAATGAGTAGTTTCTTAGTGTGCTACTTTATATTTTTTTTTTCATTTGATTTTGTGTGTTAAATTTAAGAATTTAAACTTAGTTTGTCCCTATTGCATTATTAATAGTTTCCATTTTGAATTCTTGCTTGCATTCAACGCAATCAATCAATATTTCTAAAGCTTTAATTTAGCTCTAGAATTGTTTTACGTGGAATTATTAGCTTAATTCATATAAGATATTATTTTTATTGTAAGTCTAGCTCATTATAACGTGCACTTTTTGCTACTAGTTTTTACAACCCTTCAAAATGTCTGCAAACAATACAACACTTTCGTTCAGTTTGCTTGTGTTCTGCAGATATCTGTTTCGATCTGTTTTTATGCAGTCGAAAAATGACAATTGTACGAGTTGGGTCGTCGGAAAACGTTTTTTTTTGTTTTATTTTTGCGAATTTGTGGTAATCGGTTTAATAATTAATAAAAACAGAGTTAATGAATAAAATAAGTGAAATATAAGAAAAAAAAAATAGTTCAATGTTTAAGTACGAAAATTTGCGAAATATATACAGTTTTTTGTTGTAGAAATACATAACTGTAAATCTTATTTATGTATGAGTTGGTGCATGTAAAAAATAAAATGAAGGAAAATCAAAAAAAAAAATGTTCTAATAAAATATAAAAAATGTATATGAAAAGTGTTACTAATAATTCTTATTAAAATTTAAATATGAGAATAAAAATTTTGTTTTAAAAATAAGAATAAAGAAAAGCAAAGAATATAAAATTTTCTTTCTAAAATTATTGTATGGGAGCCAGACATTGGAATCCTGTTTTTGTGTACAACAGCGACAACAATGACACAACACAAAAACATAAACAAAAAATAAAATTCCTCCTTTTTCATCCTCTAGCAAAGTGTTTGTGCCAGTTTATATGAGATTGTGTGAGTTTTTTTTTGTTAAATATACAAAATTGCTGTTAACATATTTACCTACATATATTAAAATACATATTTTATAAAACAAGAAAGTGCTAAAAACAAATTAATTGTTGTAAATATCACATTTCTGTTGTTCTACGTTTTACTTTTTTTTTTGTTTGGTAAAAGACTAAAAAAAACATTTACCACTCTCTCGTGGTGTCTGCTTTTTTTTTATATATATCAGGGTTGATTTTGTTGTTACCAAACAAAATAACAACAAAACTCAATATTAACTGCTAACAGATAAACTTTTATCATCATCTGCACAGAAGACGAAAAAAACCAATTTAACAGAACAGAAAGTCTCCCCATTTTTAAAAGTTGGTTTTGTCCATATCACACGCACGCACTTATACGTGAAAAATAAGGCAACTTCACAATCAGGATTATAGTTTCTATAGTAGTCTTTTATGTTTTAAAAATTTGCCGCTTGCAATTGTGAAATGCGTTTATTTGACTACTCTCCTTGCAACAAGGGAGGAAACGCTTAATTACAGTTTACGTAGTCGTTAGTGTAAACGTCGCTGCTGCAGTCGCTGTTGTCTTAATTTTCATCATCATCACAATCAAAATAATCATCAACTATTGTTGTCCTGGTTCTCCAATAATTTTTTTCCTCTACATTTTTTTATTCTTCTTTTGTGGATTATTAACTGCGAAGGAAGCAAATACACACGTTATTTACATATATTTTTTTCTTTAAAGTATTTGACAGCAACTGTCAAAAAGTGCATGTAAGTATACTTGAGAATTTTAATGTTTGCCAAATTAAAAATTACAATATTTCAATTACCATATCCTTCAATCGGTTTTAGTAATAGGGATTTTGCATAAAAAGGGTTGAATGAATGGATTTTAACTAAAGTGAGTTAATTACAACAACAGCATTCATTGCATTTTTAAGGGTAATTGCATACGAGTGGGCAATGAGGAAAGGAACAAAGTAATTTTTGTAACAACATTGCTGTTAAAATATTCAGCCCTATTCAGGAAGAGAAAAAATAAACTTATAATTTAAAGATTTTAAAATAAAAATGCAATTTTAGAATGAATTTTAAAAATAAGTAGTTTGTTAGAAACTTTACACATTTTTTCCCTTATTATTCATAATACCTATATTTTTAATAATTAGTGCCTATAGGAAATTAATAGTAAGTTGTAGGTATATTTCGGACTAAAAACGAAATTTGTTTAATAAAGCTTTTGTAATTAAAATACAAAATGTAAAAAATATAAAATTCTGTTTAAATGACGAAAACTATGTTTTCAATTACATATTTAAGTTATTTACTCAACCGGTTATAATTTCACATCTTTTTAAACAAAACCATGTTCCTTTTTCTTTTGTGATGACTGATACTGATTCAACTTTTTGGTTCATCGACTTATTTCAGTAAATATAAAGCTTTTTATTCATGCAGAATTTATTGAGATTTTGTTGCAAATTGTCTAAAAATCGAGTTTTTTTATTTATCAAACTTTGTCAAAAATTTATCAAAAATTTTCTAATAAAAAATGTTTTTTTTTAAATATCTAAAATTTAAAAAATGTATATAAAAATCTTTTTTAAGCAAATTTCTCAATAATTAAACAAGGATATTATTAAAAATTTTTTAAAAGAAAACAAATTAATCAAAAAATTTTTCAAAAACAGTGAATTATGAATGTTAAAAAAATATTGAAAAAAAAATTCTTTAAATAAATTCATAATGTTTTTGATCATTTGAATTTAAGTAGAAATTTCTTAAAACTTTTGCTTAATGCATTTATGCTAGTCTTTGCATTAGTCAAACTAGTTCACATGTATTCCGTCCTTTAATATCTACGATGCAATAAAATGCATAATGAAAAATTACAACAACAGGATAAAGTTTTATACGTAAGTATATTCTATTTCCAAAAAAAAGCACAATACAGCAGCAACAACAACTTCATCAATGCAAAAACTTCTTTTGATAAAGCGGCATAAGATAGAGTTGAATTTTCGGTACTTGCGCAGCTGTGACACTAAAAAATTTCTATCCACAAACTCTTTACATACATAAAAGATTTTTCCATTTTATTTTTGATGTCTGCACTTTTATAATAATAATAAAGAACAACTCTAATAAGGTGTTGTTTACAACTAAAGGATGTATTAACAAATAAACTTAATATTTCTTGTTTGTATATAAATCATTCATTTTTTTTTTTAAGTATTATATTAAAGCGTTGCAAAAAGGGATCCTCATTTGTGTCATGTGTATAATAACGCCCTTGTATCCTTAATTTTTGTGCTAAATTTGTTCATGGGTTTTTGATTTTTCATGCGTTAAGGGAAATGCATAAAGACAATATTTAGTTATTTATGTGACTGGTAGCTATTTGTCAGTTGTTAATACGCAGAAATGGGGACATTTATTTGTTTTTTTTTTTAAAGATTTTAATTGTTTTTAAATGTGTGCATAAATATTGAAAAATATTCCGAATTTTCAGATACGTAGAAACAGTTTAGATCAGATGCTGTTACGACAAGGTCGAAAAGGTAAAAAAGAAGGAAAACAACAATTTCGCAAACAAATTTTTATTTTTTTTTGTGATTGAGTCTTGGTTGTTTCAATTTGTATTAGTTTTGCTTTTATCTTGGTTTTATAAAAGGCTGGTGGTAGGGTAGGATGCTATTCCTCAAAACCTTGAAAAAGGCAAATAAATCCCTTAAAAAACACATCAACAACAACATTAAGCTCATAAATTCATTTAGCCCTCCTAAAATTTTAATGAAGCTAAACTTCACTTTTTTGTTTGGTTTTCTGATCCGATATCCGCACGATGGAACTTATGCACTTACCTGCAATTTTTTAATGCCATTCAGTTATTAATATAAACCTGCTTTATATAATTTCAATACTTTCACATAAGAAATAAAGTGACTTTTAAAGACTAATAAGAAATTGTTTGGCAACGTGGCACATGCACAATATAATGACCCTATATTTATGCACAACTTTTATTTATTTTTAAATATATTTTTAACATTCAAATTGTGTTTAGCGTTTTTGTATTTTTTTTAACATAAACCTATGTATACATATCGCTTATTAACTAGAAGAACGTCATAACTCAAAAAATGAAATTTTGGAGTTAATGATGCAGAACTGTTCAATATATCATGCTTTATATTGTGTAAAAATTTCATGCAAGTCGCGTGTAAACTCACCTCTTGATGGAAGAAAACTTTTTAATATTTCCACTGAGTTGTTTGTAAATTGAAAACATTGAACTCATTTTCTGTAAAACTAGTTTTTTTGAGTTATGACGTTCTTCTAGTAAATGAGCGATATGTGACTGACAACCTTTACTTCCTTAAATTATTTCATTTACGAAATTTAAAAACATAATTTGTTTACCTTTGTATATTAAAGTACACTTAAGGTGTAAAGAGTACTTGTCCGCCCCCTATATGATTTTTTAACTAAATCAAGATCAATAGGCCCTAATTTCACATTCTAAACTTCCATATAAACCCAAAAATAAACAAAACTACCCTGAAAGTTGAAAAAGTACTTTGTACAATTTTTATCCCTATAAGTTCAAATTTCCAAAAAAGTACCAAAAACATATTCATATTTTTTGGAGATGTGACGAAGGCAGTTTCAAATAAAGTACCAAAAAAGTACCAAAATATAATTTTTACCCCCTAGACCCTTGATTTTTAAAAAAGTACCAAACACCTATCCGCTTATTTATTGCGTAAAATACAATGCTTTTAAATTTTGTTTGTATTTTGTCTAGTTAAGCAGATATAAGGTTACCGATTTTTCCCTTTTTTAGCCCTTAAATATTTAATTTCCAAAAATTCCTTCTTAGTAAATCTTTACATCCGGAGAGAAACCCACATTTCATATCTCTAGCTTTATTCGTTTAAGCTGTGCGATAATGAATCAGTCAGTTAGTCAATTAAAATCGTTTTTCTCTTACATTTTTAGATAAAAAGTGGGCTTGGCATTTAAAATTTCCTAAAAACATTTAGCCTATTGTTCCTTTTAGACTATAAGTAATATGCTGTAAAAATTTCAAAAAAAATCGGTCCAACGGTGTGGCCAGCTATAAAATACAAACATACACACAATATTCTCCTTTATATATATATAAGGGAACATCACAAAAGTTACCCTAGATCAGGACATCAGGTCCTACGGAGTATTGCCATACATAATCTCTTACACAGTATTCGCGTATTTTGCTTTTTTTTATTTATTTATTTCGCAAAGAAAAAAGTCATTCTTTCATTGTAATAGGTTTAAGAAGTACTTCTTTTTGGTATCTTGCCACACTTGGTTATAA
>NDXZ01009236.1:0-10917 GCA_003055125.1 Paykullia maculata | reverse complement strand
ACAAAATTGTTCATGAAAAATCGTATAAAAAATTGGGTAAGTTTTTTTTAATATATTATTAAATTCTGTTATTTTATACCTTTACCTTTTAAACTGGTTCCTGAAAAAATTATAATCTGATTTGGCCAAGTTTTAAGTTTTAATTTTTTTAATTAGCTAAAAGTGCTCCAAATTTGTATACAGCTTTTGCATTTTCTACCAAACCAATTTCAACTAATCTTAATATTTCTGTGACAAAGAAATAATATCAAAAGACTAGGCAGGGAAATTTCTATACATTTACGAACTTGAAGCAAAATGTTGCTTTAAGCTACTTTGGTTAAAGCCAGAAAGATCTGCAGCTCGAATTTTCTTTAGAACTCTTCTTTTTTTTAATCCTTTAACTATATATTTTAAATTAAAATTAAATTTCTTAAATCAAAAATAATTCAATTAAAATTTGCTTAAAATAATTTTCATCACTTGTGTATCTAGATTAACAAAGTTTTCTAACTTAATTCAAAGGCATTGTTTTTTTATTTTTTATACACATTTCTTGTCATACATACTTTTAATAAAAAAACAAAAAAAAATCCTAAAAATTTCTGCTAGTATATAATAAAAGCATTTATTATTTATGTTATAAGTTTATACGTACAAATAACTAAAATAATTAACAAAATTTGCAATAACGCTAAAAAAACAGATAAGAAATTCTAACTGCACTTGTTTTGCCTTAAAAATGCTTTTAAGAAGACGTAAACAGTTTTTATATTAATAATTTTAAAGTGTACAATAGTTTGTGGTGTAGTTAAGTTAAAATATCCATTTATCTTTTTTAAGTTGTTTACACTAGTTTGAAAAAAACAAGTGACTAATTGTAACGTGGTTCAAGGACTTAAACTTTGCATAAAAAACGAATAATTTGTAGAAATAATATTGGCATGAAACATATATTTTTAAAACTGCTTTCTAGGGATCCCATTTTTTTGTTGGTTATAGAAACAAAAGATATTATATGTACCTACATTAAATGCAATGTTATTTATTTCTATTACATTAGTAAACCAATTTTGCATTGATGAATGACAGAAGAAACCCTGTTGTGAATTTATTAATTCTTATGATGATATTTTTTATCATAACTTCTTCTTTTCCTTTTACTTTCCTAGTTACGTAATTATTATTAAAATCTCTTTGAATTTCGCCCTACATGTTAATGTTTTAATGTAAAAAAGAAAAGAAAAAACAAATTTCCCTTGTCTTAAATAAATTTTAAGAGCTTAACACAGCAGGTAGTAAAACCATACACAATAATTTTTTCTTTATATGTAGAATAATAATTTTTTTTTAATAACGAAAAGAATAAAAAATAAACTCTTTCTTTCTTGGTTTAACATTAAATAAAATTTAACATGTTCTATGTATGTCCAATGTTCTATGTTCTATTTTTTGAAAACGAGTGTATTTGTTGTAAAGTATTTAATTTATTATATTTCATAAATGATTTAGCGTAAAGCACCTAAGCAAACATGTTGACATCATATAATGTTTTTTTTAAGCATCGTCATGTATATTAGAAACTTACAATAATTGTAGACGTAGTCATAAATACGAATAGAAAACATAGTCATAGTTGTTGATGCAATATTTGCAAGATGCATTCCTTAAGATATACATCCTAACGAGCAATAAATCTTATGTTTAACCAGGTTATTTATCATAATCAAGTTTAAAGTAACAATGAAAGTGTTGCAATTTTGTTGGGCGTAATTTTATTTAGACAAACAGTAAGATTTTAGAGAATCAAATAAGGTAATATTAAAATCATACGCCAAAAATTAATATGGTATAATATAAATATCGAGAATACATTTATTAAATCTCCCCACTTGACCATTTTTTACGTGAACAAAATTTTAGGGAAATTTTACTGTTAAAGATTTTTTACTTACTTAATGATAATGATAATAATATTAGTTCATATTATTATTCCCTTTACCACAGGTGGCAAGAATATATATTAGTTTGTCACTCCATTTGTAATTTCTGCAATATTCATTTGCGATCATATACAGTAAAAGGGTGTTTTTTATAGAGGTATAAAACTTTTAGTTGGCAACACTTTTTAAACTGGCAGCCATATTGTCAGCTGTCAAGTGATTTATGTTTAGTTTGGTTTGGCATTTCAACATAAATAGACTGACGCCTGAACAACGCTTTCAAATTCGGTGAATGGGCCCAAAACAAGATTGCCGTTAATTTCGATTTTCATAAGCAAATTTTATTTAGCGATTAAGCTCACTTTTGTTTGAATTGGTACGTAAAAAAACAAAACTGCCCTATTTGGCGTGATGATAATACTCAAGTGTATGTTGAGACACCGTTACATCCAGAAAAATGACTTTTTGGTGTGCTTTTTGGGCTGGTGAAATCATTTGTGTGTACTTCTTTAAAAACCGCTATAGGGCCATGATTACTGACTTTTTCATTCTTCAATTGAACAACCATGATGTGCAGGAGCTGTGGCGCTTTTCGGAAAAAGGCAATTTTCAGATCGTATAGGTATGTTGACAAAAGTTGTTTTATTTTACTCTGGCTACATTTTTGTAGAAAATAGTATGGGAAAAAAAGAAAGATTCCTGCCATTTTCTTAAAAAATATACAATAAAACTTTCCGGCGATAAAATGTTCAAAAGGTTATTCATGAGATACTGAAAACGCTATCACGAAGTCTAGAAGGTTATGGTACCATTTTTCGGAAAATTTACCAAGACTTCCAATATGTTGAGGCCCATAAAATGAAAACGCGGTTTTACTCAGCTTAAGTAGTTCTATCGAACCTATATAGCCAAGTCTGTGTACTTTTTTCACTGTCGCACAGTGTAATATAACCCCCATATTAAAAAACTTAAAATTGTTTATGACTATGGTGGTTAATGTTTAAATATATGGTTTGTAGCAGTTTTTTCGTTTGCGTAATCTTGTGTAATCTTGATTGCGTAATCCTGTTGAAACTAAGATGACACAAACTCTTACATTCCGTTGGATATACGACCAAAAGATTGCTGTTTCGATTACTAAGCTTGAAAAAGCTCTTTATACCCTTCTTTTATTTCAAAAAAGGAAATAATTTACGACGTAAAAATAAAGGAAAAGGATGGAGTATGGTTAAGAAATTTTGATATGATAAAAATATGTTTTTAGTACAATTTGCTCAGAGTACATTATATTACTTTCGCCAACAATTTTTTTTTATGAAATAAAATTTTCAATTTTTAAATGGAGAAATACATTTAAGTTAATAGTAATTGTTTTATAAAAGAAAATTATTTTATAGCAATTTTTCTATTGTAAATATTTTCTGTGATAATTGAAAGAATATGCGGAAAAAGTAGGTTTTTCGACACTAAATAAGTGGAATGCATTTTCAAAATCAGCTACGGTATTTTTAACAGTTTATAAGAAAATAGAAAATGGTGATTGATTGTTGCCGATATTTATATTTGCTACTATTGGATGAGTAAGAACGAAATTTACCAAAACCATTTAGAGAATTTTCTTGTTTTTCTTCTTCAACATTATCACATGTTTTTGTTCTGCCTTTTTACACATTTTTTAAGCTAAAAATTTGTATTTATGTTCTTTTAAAAATATTTTTTTTTTCGTTATGACAAAAATGCACAATTTTAATTAATGATCGCAAAAAAGCGAATTATTTAGATAAAGGAATCTTACAACCAAACGTTCAATAGTGTTTATTAATAAAAAAAATTTATAAAAATTAAAATTCTTAAAAAAGTATTACCACAAATTGTAAAAATGTTTAAAATTATAATAAAGTTTCACTTTAAGTTAAACTTTAAGTTTTCACTTTTTTAGTATATATGTATTTGTTACATCTTATATACAAATTAATTTTTTCCATATATATTTACCGTAAATACTTACAAGATACTTTCTCATAAATTGTACAATAAATAATCAAATGCCGTCATATACGAAAATTTTTATTTATTAAGAGTATAAGAAACCTGTAAAACAAAACCCATAAACAAAAGTCCATAATCTCTTTATCATCAGCAACACTTTCTCATTGAAAAACGGATGAACTTCAGCAAAGTCTTCCGCATCCTAAGGCAATTTTCCTTTTCGTTTGCCAGCAGCAACAATAACATTAATAATATCAAACTGAAAAAATAAAACAACACAAAGTAACAGTAATAACAAATATTATTGTTGGTTAACAAATAATGTTAAACCCTCAACAAATTGCAAAATAATCAGTTTTTATTCTGCTGTTGTAGACCTTGCAGGAGTGCGAACAGTTGCGCTTAATGTTAACTTACTAATGCCACATCCGTATCTTTGTGGCAACTTTCTCTGGCTTTTCTCTCTCTCTCTCTCTCTCTCTCTCTCTCTCTCTCTCTCTTTCGTCTAATCCCTGTAATATAGTTTATTCTTATTTAATTTGAGGCAGAGTAAATTTAATTCATTCACATTAAAGACCCAACAAAAAATCAATGTGGCCAACAACACATAAAGCTGAACCAATGAATTGTTGTAATTAATCAATGCAATGCTGCGAAGCGACACGGAAAAGGCGTTGCATAAATGTATCCTTTCCTTTACACTTACTGGCGTGAGTACAAGCTTTGTTGGCGGCTGGCTTATGATTTGCGTTCCTATGTGCATTAGTACTTTAGAAGACAAAAAAGAAATACTACTTAAACCTACTCACGTAATCGTTTAAATTCCTACAACAGTTATTTAAGGTTTTACGTCATGTCTGCGCCACTACACAAAATATACAGTTTATAAAATTTACCGCGCACAGTGGCAAGGAGAGATCAGGTTTTCTGTTTAAAGATTTAAAATACTGTAACTGAACACCTCTAATGTGCAAAACAAATTGCATTTGCATTTGTTGTTCCAGTTCAAGTAAAAATAAATCTTTATGCGTTTTTAAGTCAACACAAGTGGCCTAAAACGCATTTTAAAGCTGTCAAAAGAATTCAGAGTCATTTTCTAGATAAAACTAATAATTTCTATCTTCCCATGTGGTCTGATGTAGTTATTGTTTTTATTTGGGGTGTACAAAGTTTGTTAAGGTTCCCTATAAATCTATTGCCTTTTTACTACTCAAAAGTTCAATCGAAGTAATGCTTTTGAGCGACTTCATTAGTCCTTCTACTTTTTGTCGTCAAACGACTGGCGATGTTAAAAGGTCCTTTAGGTCTGCTAACAACTACTACTTATTGGAAATGCCAGAATATAAATGCAATCCAAAGAGAAATGCTAATATCCTGAAAAGAAAACGCAAAATAGCGAAAAAACACATATAAAGGGCGTTACTTAATCATGCCAGTACCTATTGAATACTCCTTACTACTTATGTTTTACAACTTAAAATTTATGATTTCTTTAATGTCGCTCCACTGTGCAATGTTTTTTTCTTCTAGTATTTGCCTTGGTTATGTAATAATAATCACGTCGGTGATTAAGATTAGATATGGATGGGTCTGGCTAAAATATTTGTTTGTGTTAGCTGGAATTCTTTTCCTCTCTCCGTACAATAAGTAATTTATTTAAAGAATGGAATTAAGGCTTAAATGAAAACTTAAGCTATTTTTCTTAATTTTTTCTAAGCTGATTCAAAAACAATTCGCATCACTGAAAGAGAACTAAGCTCATACATACTTATATATTGTTGTATCTCCCAGTATGCAAATTTTTCCACCAAATAGTATTCAGTATTACGAATTATAACATTTGGAAAATACATTAATTATATATGTAAAAATAACAATTATGTTATGCTGAAATTACTGTGTCTTTTTGTTGGTGTTTCCAAGCGGTTTGGCAAACAGCACAATGGAAAATAGGCCCAAATCATGATGTAATAATATCTCAAGTTATCATATTTGTCTTAGTTTGGGCCGCAGCACCTTTTAAATTTTAAAGGTCTTTTTTGAAATGTATTCAACCATGACAATACATTTTTCAATATTTGATTCATTTTCATTGTTCGTTGGGTTACTTACTTTTTTTGCCACTACCTAAAGTGATCACGTGTTTACGCATGCTAAGGAATCATCTTTATAAATACTGCCGGTTTCCAACAATTGAGTACATCGAATTCAAATCAATTTCAATAAATGAATGTACAATTCTCTATAGTCATTTGCAGCACAAAGTAAAGTCCAGCATTCAATAAAGAGATCTTTCGTCCAGCTCAACTAAACAACAAAAGCTAAAAGACGTACCTAAAGAACTTTTCAAATAGACACTAGAACATTTTCAAAAGGTATCAATTCCATTGTTGCTTTTTGGGCTTTTTTCTTGTTAAAGTTTAGGCTGTACAGAAGTAACCTTCCTCTAACTGCGAAGTCAACAAGCGTCTCTAATATTTTAATAGTTTTAAGCCAAAAGTTAATGTGCTTTCTTCTGGGAGTATGACTGAGTGTGTTTGGAAATAGCCCTCTGGCTAAAAAACGAACCGTTGGAATTCTATTTTTAACTGTTGGAGGAACGAGAAATACGCACGAATTTAGTGATTTGTATGAAAGTGTTTTTGATTTTTTTTAACTGCATCTGCATAAGCAACTTCTTCCTATAAGTTCGCTTTTCCTTTAACATTGAATTAACATATTTTAAATATATTTAGTGTATATTGACAGAGAACCTTTTGACCGGCAGGTGTTAGCCATGGAGTGCCAAAGTAGGGAAAGCAACAAAATGTTGATTCTTTTGTTGAGATGTTGCGGCTAGAAACAATATATCAATTTTTGAATTGCATTTAAATCGTCTTTAAATGGTGCGTTTTTATTTGCACATTGCAAACTCTCACACAAAAGTGTTGTTTTAACGTTGTTGATGGTTTATTTGTTATGAATAGGTTAAGGGTTTGACCATAAAGACCGTATTTATAATTTGTTTTTTGTGTAATTAAACAGTCCATACATTATTTTACTTAGATCGTTTTACTCTTGTGAGAAGCATAGATAGATCCATACATTACAGTTAATAAATTTTAGTCATTTAATAACCAAAAACCAACACTCCGCAACTGTTGTGCAGCAATTGTATACATATGTACATATGTATGAAGGTATATATGTATATGAAATAAAAAGTTCTTTAAAAAGCTTTTTATGTATGGATTTAATATAAAATAGGTCAAATGTCTTTTTGTTTGCTTTTGAATGTACCAAAATTAAAGTGAATAAACAGAGATCTTGTTTTTGTACGTATCTACCTGCTGATTGCACATTTATTACAAATGCAATTTATACATTTAGCAACATAATCATCAACAGGCAAAAGGACAAGTAATAACTTTAATATAAAAATTTCAGAAGATGCCTTATATGGTAGGGCGTGTCACACTTATTTTCCTTTCACGCTTTTTTTTTTTGCTATTATAAGGTTTTGAAGTTGATTGAAGCAAAGAAAATTTTCAGGATAAATTTTAATCAATTGATAGAAATCGAAGAATTTCATCAAAATTTGAGAATTTCATCAAAATTTGAGGGAAATATATTTATGTTTAAAAAAAATTAATGAAAATTCATTATTCTTAATTTTTGCGTTTAGACGCCTCGTTATTTTGTTTGTTTACAAAAGGACAACCTATTTATGAAGCTAGCAATTTTTTCACTAAACATTTCCGATGTATGTACAAAAAATATTTCAGCGATAGTTTGTAACCCGAGGTGCTTACGTTCATGCTTCTTGCAGAGGACCAGAGCGACGAACATCGCCTCTTTTGTGGAGCTCAAGAAATGTTTAAATGCGTTCCAATTTGTATGCCAAAGGTTTTAAACCCTTCACTTGTTTTTTAGTAGTAGGAATAAAAAATGACAGACTTCTGCAAGCTGCTTTTATCTAAAAATGTGTTTTTTTATGATTCACTGTAATTAGTTTACTAATGTCAATGGCTTAGCCAATGAGATTTTACTTACAGCTCTTTGTTTACAATTAGTTAAGCCACCAAAAGCCATTGGTTAACCATAAGTTGGGCAACAGATAATGCATGTTGCCAAAAAGTATTATATAACAATGTTAGTATTAGTTAGGCAACAGCTAATGCTTTGAAGGTTTTATATATTTTTACATAAACTGGAATAATAATATCGTGTTATCTTAAAATATGTGGCAATATTTAAATTTGATAATTTGATAGGGTTACCATTCTTTACCCATATTAAAATTTTTAGTCAAACATAGCACTGTGAATATGAAGTATTAGCTAAAAAATGGCTACTATTTTAGTGTACAAATGGTTAGCTTTTGACTGTAAATTTCGCTTTTAAATATTTTACCTGCCTGTTAAAAATATTTATTTTTATTTATTTATTCGTTTTTTTAATCTTATGAACAAGTTCTAAGACTACATTTTTTTGACCTTTAGCTGCCAGGGCTATCAGCTCTTAAAAAATATAATCAGAGTATATTGTTTTGCAAAGAGTGAAAAGTATAGAATTGTGGGCATATTTAGCACTTCCAAGAAATTTTCTATTTATATAAATTTATTAGCTTAAACTTTGTGTATATTTCTGCAAAACCTTTAGTGCTTTTTCGAACAAATATTAAATCTTGATGTAATACCGAAATTCTAAAGTGATGTATGTGAAGATATGTTTGTTTGTTTGCATATATGTTCATCAACATGCTTGCAAAAGAGGTATGTATATAAACATTTTTATATTTTTTTTATAAATGTACAATGTACAGTTTGATTTAAAAATGTTGTTATATTTTTTTTAACTAACGAAATATTTATTTATAAATGTACTTTTTTTGTTTTGCAAAAATAACACAATTTTGACCGTGTTTTTTATTTGAATGTTTATATCTCGCAAATGTTTATATTCCCCAAAAGGCATGTCTTACACAAAAATATAATAGTTTTTGAGTAAAAAAAAACTAGAAAGCGATTTTACTGGATTTCAATAGCAAACATTTCAGGAGAATTTCTAATTATTTGATACCACTAACGCGTCCGTACGATATCGGGGGGCTGAGAACACTTGATTTCAACAGACAGACAGACAGACGGATATGGCTAAATCGGCTTCCCTATCTATAAGGATTCAGGATATATATATTATACTTATAAGGTATATATATATACTTTATAAGGTCGCAAATGAATATTGTAGAAATTACAAACGAAATGACAAGCCTATATATACTCTTGTCACCTCTGGTGAAGGGATAAATACAGATGTTAAATCTAAATTGTTTAATCTGTTTTTAAAATTGCTGTTAATCCGTTATCCGTCGACATAGGAAACTGAATTTTTAAGAGAGGTTTATTTAAGCTTTGTCTACCAGAATATGTATGTAAAAAACCAAATTAAATGAAAAAACCAGATACGACCTTTCTTTATTAAGCCATCGATATGAATGTAGCCACCACGTACAATTCACAACCAATATATTTTATTTTATTATTTTCTTTACTTCTTTTTGGTACAAAAGAGTAAACAGTGTTAGTTATATATATTCATACAAACATATTTACATAGTATGTACGTAAACATTTATTAGGATATCTTATGTTAAAAATTGCATTTAAAATTGATGAATTTTTATTTGACATAATAGTAAATGTATAACATTTTTGTAGAATTTAAATAATTGCAAAATGCTTTTTTGAGTAAAATTAAATTGAAAATGTTTAATACTAAAGGGTTATTTAATAGGTGCTTAAATTTAACTTAAAGCTTTTGAAATCTGTAGATTATGGAAAAAGTTTTAAATCAAATCAGTATACGCTTATAGTAATAAAATTTACTTTTATTTAAAATTAAAATTTCGCAAATATGGCAATTTGGTCAATATAATCTTGTCAACAAAAAACTAATACTACAAGCCCCTGTAACGTGCACTTATTATTAAGGGCGTATCACTTAACTTTGAAATTATTCATAACATCAATAGCTTTAAATTAAAGTGAGCATATTGTTGAAATTAAGCGTAGCAAGCCACAGTTATTTCGAGCTGTTATATTAAAAATTTTTTTAATATAAAACTGTATTTTAGGAAAATTTGATATGTGTGCAAAGTTTTTTAAGCAAGCAGTCAAAAATAAAATTTAATTTGCCTTGGCGTGACACTGCGCACTAATCATAAAATTTCACTCTTAAGGGATTTTAATGTATAACGACAATTAAAAGAAGCTCTTAAGCTAAGATCACATGATTGCCGTAATGCCACAATCTGGTCCAATTTTTATTGTGCTGATATTGTGTGCAATAATAAATTTGTTCCAATCAAATTTTCTTTAGTCACATGATTGCCCCATTTTATACAATTTTTATTGGTACTAGTTGGCGAATAATAATTTTATGGCAACAGCTGCTGCCGGTCGTTCATACGATTGTTCAAACATGCGGAAACACCAAAAATCAGCTGTATATTTTTTAGACTTTGGTTTTCGCTTTTTTTGGTGCATGAAATGTTTAAAAAAAAAAGAATTAAGCAGCTGCATTTTATGTTTTATATATATTAAAAACACAAAAAAATTAAAAAAAATATCATATAACAAAAATAAATGTTAAAATTGCACCTACATAAGTACATATAAATATGTATAATTAAAAAACATATTAATAATTTTATTTTGACTTAAAGTTCATATATTTTTTTGGAATTGTGACCTATATTGAGAATGTAATTTTATTTAAAAATTCAGTTTCGTAATTTTCATTATAATTTACATGCTTCATCAGATGGGAAAACTTAATTTTTAAATAAAATTACTAATTTATTGTGCAATCACACGATTGGGATACAAAAAGTGGCGAAAATTGGTGCATTACGGCAATCGTGTGATCTTAGCTTTAGAATTAACCTTGTCATAATATATAGCATGCTTATTAATAGACAGATGGTGAATTTGATTTATGTCAGTACCTGCCATGATGGCCT
>NDXZ01009225.1:0-10686 GCA_003055125.1 Paykullia maculata | reverse complement strand
TCTAACAACAAAATGCTGTTTTTTTTAAATGTTGTATTTGTTGTAGAACTGAGGCTACCTGTCTTATTGTATCATGATTTCAAAAATAGTTTAAAATTTTACTAATAATCTGACATAAGTACCAGTGCAATGCAGCATTTTTCTATTTATCCTTTTATCACTTTCACTGAAGTTCATAATTAGACTAATGATGGAGTGCCATAAATTTAATGAAACTAACTTCATTTTATTAATGAAATTACATTTAAGTCATAAAAGATGTTCAATTATTCAATGTTTTATTATATCAGTTGGGTCAATGACTGGGTTCATTCCATTAATGACATAGTTTTACATATTAGGTTTATAAATGCAATGAAACATTTTTTTATTAATGCAATGAACAGCTTTAGTAGCTGATTTTTAATGACAAATTTTATTGATTTAATGTAGAAATTCATTGTATGAATGAAGGGTTATCTTTGAGTGTATTTGTTAAAATAAATATAGAAGTTTTACATACATGTACATACATAAGTTTATTTTAAAATCTAACATATTTAACTCTTTATTGCCTACGTAATATCCTGTCGCTTAAGAGAAAAACAAGTCAATACAAACTTACTTTGCGATAAAAGATTCCACTGCAACACACGTATGTAATTTGGATCCGAGATTGGAGCACTGCACACTGCGGTCGCGTAGTGACGGTAGATGTTTAGGCAATATTCAAGCAAACGAAACAAAAAGATGCAATATAAATTAACATTTGATTTAAAAAACAAATTTATACGATTTGTTAAAAGCATGTTAATAGAATTCCATTTTGCAAATTTCTATGTATATTAAAAAATCTGGTCAAATGCATATATAAATGCACGCGCGCACACACATACACACTTACCTCGGGACACAGTATCTAATTTGAGACAGCGCAAACCATCTGTTATGTCTGATGAAACCATTTGAGCGGAAAGCGTTGACAAGGGTGTGAAAAAGAAACGTGCCAAAAGTGGCGGCTGATGCTCACCGCGTAAATGTTTGCAATATTGCAATAGCTCTGGCGTACTTAAACCTTTGGGTATTTCTAGACTATCATCTTGAGAATCAGAGTTATTAATTTTAGGGGCCGAATTAAATGAACCCATTCTGCAAAACATAAACAATAAAAACACCATTGGTTTAATGCTACAAACAAAACTGTATTTAAAATTTTTATTTAATACAATCAGTTGATAAATTTTCACAAATTTATTAATTAAGCCTAAGGTCTAGTTTTATAAAAAAAATAGTTTATAATTTTATTTTTATTTTCAATATTTTGCAACTTCGTTGTGTGGCATCATTGGGAAATAACATTTGATGTTTCTGGGTTTAAAAATTTGATTGTGAGTGTGATATATAATTTTTATACCCTTCACCTAAGGTAATATGGGTATATACATATAAGTTTGTCATTCCGTTTGTAATTTCTACAATATTCATTTGCGACCCCATAAAGTATATATATTCTGAATCTTTATAGATAGGGAAGTCGATTTAGCCATGTCCGTCTGTTGAAATCAACTTTTCTCAGCCCCCCGATGTCGTACGGACACGGTATTGGTATCAAATGATCAGAAATTTTCCCGAGATGGTTGCTATTGAAAATCACCAAAAACAATTTTTTTATTTTTTTTTTTACACAAAAATGATTATATTTGTATGTAGGACATGTTTTTTGAGAAATTTCACTAAAAAAAATTTTTTTGGAATATAACCAAAAAAAATTTTCGAGATATAGGCAAAAAAAATTCGAGATATAAGCAAAAATGAACCATATTTGTGTGTAAGACATGCCTTGCAAGAAATTAAAAAAAAAAAATTTTCGAGATATAGGCAAAAAAAAATTTTTTTTTTTTTGACGTAAATACACGCAGTGAAGGGTATATAAGATTTGGCACAGCCAAATATAGCTCTCTTACTTGTTAAAAATTAAAATAATGAATTTGACAAGCAAACAATTCAAACCATTTTCAATATAATACAAGAAAAGACACCATAACAAAAAAAAACACTTTAATTGAAATCAAAATATATGAGTAATATATAAACCAAAGGGTGTAATATTTTTCTCCGAATTTAATGATTTTTAATAGGTTAAGTAGTTCACAAAACTAAGACAAATTTACAATTTTAAGGCACTGACGCCACTGGATCCGGAAATAAGGAGTCGGAAGCAGTGATGTCAACAACGAAAATATTTTGAGCTAAATTGAGTCTATAAAAAAATCACAAATCAAACAAGTAAAAAAGTTAAAGTTCTGCACCACAATTCATTAATTTATTAATTTTACTGGGTTAACTGATTTGTGGATATCTATTCGAAGTTTGTGCGGTAAGATGCTATTTCCGCGAGTATACAGCGATTGATAGCATACTTTTGTGTATAATTTTACGGATGTAAATATTACTTCAGGGCATTTATTCCGGGACGACATTTGTATGGCAGCTAGGCAAAATCATGGACCGATCATCACCATTTTCAATACACTTCGCCCCTATGCCAAAAAAATTACTTGATCTAAAATTTGTGCAATTGTCTTAATCGATTTTTTCTAAACTATCACTTGTTTTAAAAACAAATATTTAAAAAAATTTAAGAAAGTAAGCAATATTCTACAGCTACTCACAATTTCTGGGTTTTAGATATATTTTTTATGTAAATATGTATGTAAATACATATGTAAGTAGTTATCATAAACACGTCAAATGTAGATCTTTACAATTAATGTTTCTGAAATAACAAACAAGAGCACATAAAAAGTAAACGTGAACACTAGAGTTGGCTGAAAAACAAACCTCTTTATTTAATAACAGGAAAATATTTATTTGTCGTATTGACATTAATGACAAAAATATTATCTTGTAATTTAATTTTTTATTAACAAATTATAGGTCTGTTCCAGGTGCATAACAAAACAGTCCGAACTCGCACAAATTAGTAAAAAAGCGTTCCAGATAACAATTTTTGTGCAATTTTGACAGAAAATGAAAGAGTAAAATTTTTCATTTCCTGTACAAAGTTGTACGAACTTTTTCTTTGGGTAAGTTTGGACTAGAATTAAATTATCAGCTGTTTTTTTGTTTTCATATACAAATCAAATTAAAACTGATTAAAAAGCAAAAAGGAAGTTCCAGGTGAACATGCAATAATTACTTGAATTTCCTGCAAAAAATTATAAATAACTTTTTACATAATAACTGGCTTTTACTTTTTTCAGTTTATTTTCATTCACTTTTTACAGCTGTTGCTAATGATGCAAATGTTTTGCTTTAAAAATATGCATTTTAAGCGTCTTAAATCACTTAAATAAAATTTATTTGAGAAAGTAAGCAGCATTAGTATTTCAAGATGTTTAATTATGGTTTTTCGCGTTCCAGCAATTTTGGACAACTTTGTAACAGTCAAGAGAGTAATTTTCTTTTTACTCTCAGTAGACCGGACTGCTTTGTTATGCACTTGGAAACAATGTTGTCATTTTGACGCTTTTCGGGTATTTTATGACGCTTTTTCAGTGTCGTTACCCTTTTATTTTTTTCAAATACCCTTTTTTAACGCTTTTTGCATTTTCTTGTGGCGTTTTTTGTGCTTTTTGTTACAACTTTGTAATTTCTGTACTTGTTTTGCAACAATGCAGTTTTTTATATTTTCCAGCTGTTGTGTTTTTTATAATTATTCTTGAATTTGCTGTCAAATTTAAAAAACAGACAATAAGCACCCAAAACAGGATAAGCAGCTACATTTTTACATTTTTTTTTAAATTGAAATAAAAAAGACGAAACACAAAACGAATAATTGTAATTGTTTGTAAACAGATTTATCTTTTGCGGACATTAGGTATCAAAATGTTCCTTTTGTTTTTGTTTAAGTACAATTCCAGTTTAGATGGACCGCCATTATAGAAAAAAGTGGGAGCCTCTTTCAGAGATAAAAAAGTGGTTAAGACCTGGAAAGGATTCTACTTAGGCACTCTGTATAAGTTGCAAATGTGAAATTTGCCTTAAGAATCTAACGTTGCAAACATGAAAAACTATAGAAAGAACTGATGAATTTTGGATTGAAGTGCTCAATTTTAAAAATTCTTTAGGGGAAAATCCTTTTCATAAACTAGCTAACTTTATTATTCGTATACTTTCGTTTTCTTACTCAAATGCCGAAGTCGATAGAACATTTAGCTTTATGAATTTTTTTAAACCAAAAATTAGAAATCGACTTTCTTTAAATTCAGCCAATTCATTATTGTATATTAAATACGGTCTAAAACAAGAAAAAGTTTGTTGTTGCAATTACAAATTGCCTTCAAGTGTTTTCCTAAAAATTAATTCGAATCAAACTTATAAAAGATCTGAGTATTTTATAAAAACCGTTGTGTGGCCCGATGATGATAAATTGGTTTTTAATAAAATGTTACCTCAACTTTGTTATTTTATTTCAAGTTTTGCTTACTTTGAAATTAAATGAATTGATAATAAAATAAATGTGTTTGTGTTTTAATGTGCTATTTTCAAAGCAAAACAAAATTTTCAAATTTTTTTTTATATTTTTATTTATTTCTCTTGGCGCTTTTTACCCTTTTTTTCGTAATTTTTTTACCCTTTTACTCTATTTCTAAAATGGCTACACTGCCTGAAACAGACCTTATTGAATAGTAAAAAGAAAATTACTCTCTGAATGTGACCAAGTTGTCCAAAATTGCTGGAATGCCAAAAACCACAATTAAACATCTTGAAATACTAATGCTGCTTACTTTCTCAAATAAATTTTATTTAAGTGATTTAAGACGTTTAAAATGCATAATACTTTTAAAGCAAAATATTTGCTTCGTTGGCAAGTGAATAAAAATAAACAGAAATTTAGCATATTTTACCTTTATTACTTTTTGACAGCATTACAACCAGATAAAAAATTATTTTAATAAATTTGAAAATTTAAAAAATGTATGCTTTTTAATTTGCCGTTTTCAGACATTGTGGTTTTTATAATTACACTGTGCGACAAAAAACAATTTTTGCAATGTACACAGACTTGGCTATATAGGTTCGATAGTAATACTTGAGCTGAGTAAAATCCTAGCTCCGTTTTGCAATATTAGTTCACGTTTTAATTTTATGGGCCTCAACATATTGGAAGACTTAATGAATTTTCCGAAAAATGGTACCATAACCTTTTAGCCAATAACTCATTCAGACTTGGTGATAGCGTTTTATTGTCTTTGGCAAAGTTGTAGGTAAGTATCTAGTGAATAACCCTTTGAACATTTTATCGCCGGAAAAATTTTTTGTATCTTTTTTATGCAAATGTAAAAAAATTGGATTTTTTACTTTTTTGAGCAGAGCTCGCACGAATCTCTCGTTTTTCCCATACTATCTTTTACAAAAATGTAGCCAAAGACAAATGAAACAACTTTTGTGAACATACCTATACGATCTGAACATGGCCTATTTAGCAAAAATGACCTTTTTTTTGCAAAAAACACCGTTTTTTTAAAGAAAAATTTTTGATTTTTTAGATATAGACGAAAGCGGTCTCAAAAATATTTTAAATAAACCAAAAATATAATACAACACAAAACAATAGAACAGAAAGGTGTTTTAATATATTATTTCCATTAAAAAAAATTTCTTTTGAGCGTTAAAAAAATTGTGAAAAACTACCATTTTTGAGGTACAAAGTGGTTTTTATGAGCTATTTAGGGTGTTGTATTCACAAAAGTTGTTGTTTTTACTCAGGCTACAATTTTGTCAAAGATAGTAATATAAAAATTTCAGCAGTTTGCAAGTTATGCCAAATAACTTAAAATCTGTCATTCAAAAAATTGTATTTTTGCTATATAAGTCGTCTGAACATGATCAGATCGTATAGGTGTGTTTACAAAAGCTGTTCTATTTTACTCTGGCTACAGTTTGCCAAAGATAGAGTAATATAAAAATTTAAGATGTTGTCAAAAGAATCAAAAATTGTCCTTCAAAAAACGGTGTTTTTCGCAAAAAAATTTAATTTTTGCTATATAAGTCGTCTGAACATGTTCAGATCGTAGAGGTATGTTCACAAAAGTTGTTTTATTCAACTCTGGCTACATTTTTTTAGAAGATAGTATGGAAAAAAAGAAAGATTCCTGCGAGCTATGCTCAAAAAAGTAAAAAAATCCAAATTTTTTTTTTTCATTTGCTTAAAATAAATGCAAAAAAATTGTTTTCCGGCGATAAAATGTTCAAAGGGTTATTCATTAGATACTTACCTACAACTTTGCCGAAGACAATAAAACGCCAAGTCATCACCAAGTCTGAATGAATTATTGGCTAAAAGGTTATGGTACCATTTTTCGGAAAATTCACCAAGTGCCCCAATATGTTGAGGCCCATAAAATCAAAACGCGAACTAATATTGCAAAACGGAGCTAGGGTTTTACTCAGCTCAAGTAGTACTATCGAACCTATATAGCCAAGCCTGTGTACTTTTTTTACTGTCGCACAGTGTTATTAATCAACTTTATAATATTTTGTCTGGTTCCATCAAGTTAGATCAGCGTTTCCCAATAGCTTCTGCATTATGGCCACCTTGATTCACGTTTAACTCTTCGGAGCCAGTAAGTGAAAATTTGTTGCACAAGCAACATTTAGATTTAATTTAGAAATATAAATATGTTTGTATGTATAAGGCATTTCATGGCATACAAAATTTAAAAAATATTACCTTTAAAATAATTTATTTGCCACTTATTTATTTTGTGATGGCGCGCCACGAAACTCTTTAGTTTTACGTTAATAAGTTATTTTTTTTACGAAATTTTCACAAGAAATGTTTTTAAATTCTCATGTTTACACATCATTCATGTTTACACATCGAATTTCTGTGCAATTTTATTTAAAACGTCAAAAAAACCTACAACCATGGCGTAATAGTTTTGAAAATTCCATTATAGACTGAGGGAGTGATTAAATGACAGCAACGTATTTACTTATTGTTTTGTAATTTGTTCAATCGTTTATGACGTAAATTTTAAAAAAAAAATATTTTCGCACAAAAAAATTTTTTTTAAACAATTTGACGTATGTTTGAGTTTTTGTTATTCATTTAAAATATTTAATAAAAACCCATAAATCTTGTAATTAAAGTACAGATTCTATTGTATATTCTTATTTTGTATATTTTAATTTTGTCTTTAAAATTATTATTATATAAATATTAGCCCTCTTATTCACAATAAATTTATAGAAATTTTTGTACAATATTTGCTTTATAGATCTTTAGTAAATTTAAAAATTGTTTATGAATTTGGAGTGTAAAACTTAAAGCGACTAGATTTTGTGTGAATAAATGTGAAGTAATTCTATATGCAGATGATACGCTTATTTTCGCAGAAGGTGAATCGAATCAACAATGCCACGATAATCTTACACAAGATATGGAAAATGTTAACATGTGGTTGAAAGTGAACAAACTTGAACGAATTGAATGAAAACAAAACGAAAATATTAGAAATAAATACAAATATTAACCAAGTTTTAAAAATAAATAATCAAATGATAGAAAAAGTGGATTTTAAATGGAAAATATTTAGGATTTGTTATTGACAAAGAACTGAAATTCAAAGCGCACATTGACTATATTTGCAAAAAAATTTGTTTTTTTTTAAAGAATAAGGAAGCATGTATCAGTTATAACGGCAATAAACATATATAATACCATAATAAAACCGCATTTCGAATTCGGGTCTACAATTTTATATTCATGCTGCACTTCACAACAGATAGATCGACTACAAAAACTTCAAAATACTGCAATGCGAACCATATTAAAATGCAACAGATACACATCAATCAACTTTATGTTTGAATCCCTAAAATGGCTAAACATAAGACAGAGGCTTACACTCTTTAAACACTTAAAATTTTTTTTTAGCACCGGAATATTTAAAAGAATAAATAGTATATGTCAGAGAAGCACAACCGTACCAATTAAGAAATATAAACAACTTTAGAATTGAAAGAGTACATTCAACGGCAATGCAACGAAATCTTTTTTACAACACATTACCAAATTATATTAAAAATGAAAGTAATCAAAATCTAGTTAAAAAGCAAATCTCTTTTTTTTTTTTTTGTAAAGTACAACTTATATTAGAGCTAGGACAAAGTAGTAACAAATTCAAATTATTGTATGTATATGAAAAGTATTATAAATACTAATAAAATCATTTAAATAAAAAAATAAAAATAAAACAATATTTAAATGTAGATTATTGTTATAGTTTTTTTTCTGTATTTATTCAAAACTTTTGACAAGTTCTCGATTTGTGGACAACTTTCGATTAATTGTCTGTAATTTCAAAATAATAATTTTATAAAAATTGTATGTTAAGTTTTCTATTTATAAAAAAATAAACAATAAATTTTTATTCGTTATAATTTTTTTTTAAATCTTATTTTAATATGTGTAAATTTACTGATGTAATTAGCAATATTTTTACAAGCCGTTGTCCGTTGGCTTTGTGCAACGGAGATATTTCTAAAAGTTGTTTTTATTCTGCAATACATAACTTCAAGTCAAAATTAAATTAATCTCGTCTAATGTGAAGCTTTATATTTTCACCAGCAAAACTTTACATTCATTCCTTAACAATTTAAAAAAAATATCTGGTTTTAAAGTATTTTTTCTTTTTTAATTTAAGTGTAAGAATCTCAATTTGTTTCTTTTTTGTTATTAATTACTTAATATGAAAACGGTCAATAGCATTCGAATTAAAAAATAATTAATTACAGGTATTTAAATTTCTTTGAAACAAAAAATGAAGCGAATTAAAATACCTGTTTTAACAAAAATACCACAAAAATAAAAAAATTATGAAAAATGTTAAATGTACTCTTTAAATTAAAAATTTTAATAAGTAAATAATTAAAATTTAGATAAATTTAATTCTAATATTGTTTGGAGCGTATCATCGAATACCTGGTAAGCATAACTTTTTGCAAATACGCTTTACGATCATTTTTGCATGGTAATTTGCCGGTGGCACGTTTAATTTCCAACGTATGTTCCATACTTGATATAAATAATTTTTTCCCAATAGAGAAAGATTGCAAATTTTAAAAAAACTAATTTTAAATTATTATTATGTTTTTCACAGTAGTTTTACTTTTACTTTACACTTTCAAATAACAAAAAAAAAAAAACAATTTTGGGATGTATTTTTGTTCTTGAGCAAACCGTTCTTGAAAGAGGTTTTTATAAAACTGATTCTGTTGAAATATGAAATATTAGGACGGGAACTGGTTAAATTTTTTTTGTTTTGCATTTTAATTTTGTTTTTGCGTTGTTGTTTTTTAAAGATTTTGTTTTTATTTCTTTAAATGTATCTTGTATTTCACGTGTACCGTCAAATATAACAAAAACTATGTATATGTATATACATACTACCAATATCAGTATCAATAGAACTGACAAAAAAAATATACAAAGAAAATAAAAATAGAACAATAACGATATGAAAGCAACAACGAAAAACAAACAAAAAAGTAAGAGAAGTTGAATTGAAATCTTATTTCAATAGTCTTTAAAGCTTTGTATTTTTTGCTGACGAATTAGTAGATAGACGGACAAATTTACATATGTTTATCATGTACATACATACATATATACATATGTATGTACATTAGGGATATAACTCAATTTTATTAGTAGCACCACGGCTTGGTCAATGTTGTGTTTCACAGTGATACAAAAGAGAATAAAGTAGAAATATCTGGAGTGATACTAATTGTTTTTTGGTAATTGTTGTCGAGTACAAAAAAAAATCTGTTGTTGAAATTTTCCAAACACCTTAATATCTTGACTTACGGGTAAAAAACTTTACGCATCGAAATTGTTTTGTGTGTATTTCAGGAGCAAACACATTTTCAAATTTCGTTTACAAATAAAGGATTTCTCAAGGATACTCTAGAAATTCGGTTGGAAATTTTCCACTAAAAGGCTTATAGTTCAGTTTATGCATTAATTCGTGAAGAAAATTACCTGATATGAGAACCAACAAGTTTACTCTCTTCAATTTTTACCTCACCTAATTTATTTTATATATATACAAATTAATCACAAAAAAGTGCAGTGTTAATTTTAGATTAAAAGTTCTCGATTTTAGAGAAATCATACCTATAAATTTTAAAACGATTCATTCTATGTAAATTGCCATGCGTGTTTTTAAAATCAGTCAAAGTTATATGCTAAAAAGCATATTAAAACAAATTATAAACAATTATCTTTCGAGTTAAATCAAATTTATATTCAGGCTACCTTAATGCAGGATATTCCTTCTGGGCCAACCTCTCCTAGCATAATGATCTATTCAGATTAGTGATTTGTTTGTTTTGGTCAAATCATAGGAATTGCAAAAGGCATAAGTAAGATGTGTATAACCCACGGATTGTCTTATTGTTCATATAACTAAGGGCGTCAAATTTAAAAAAAAAACTTGTGAGGATGAAATTGACATCTCTTATCAATGTTTAAATTTAAACACCTTTACAAATCAAGCTCTTTATTTCTCCACACTTAATTGTGAAAATTGTCGGTAAATATACATAACTAGCTTATAACCCGCTACTTCGTTAGCGCATTTTTCAATATTTATCAAACTTTCAAGTTCTGTTTAGCTAATTTGTATTTTTTTA
>NDXZ01009208.1:1135-13151 GCA_003055125.1 Paykullia maculata | reverse complement strand
TTTAGCTTTATATTTTTTTAAAATGTGGTCACACTGATCGTTGGACTTAGGTAAAAGGCCCTAACTCACATAATTGTAATTTAACAGGAACAGGTAAAAACATTATAGAAACTGTATATATCAACATATTAAAATATTTATACAATTGCTTGTATGCTATCTATTGATATGACCAAACAAGTCAATTTCGAACAAATGAAGTTAGGGCCTTTCTACCTGGGACCAACGATGTGCTGTAAATTATTGTTTAGTTTACACGACATAAAACTCCTAAAAAATCTAATTCCATAAAAATCGTTTTTGAATCTATATATAACAAGTAAGAGCGCTATATTCGGCTGTGCCAAATCTTATGTACCCTTCACTACATGTATTTACGTAAAAAAATTTTTTTTGCCGATATCACCATATTTTTTTATTTCTCAAAAGGCATGTCTAATTTCTAATTGTTTGATACCAATAACGCTACCGTACAACATCGGGGGGCTGAGAAAACTTGATTTCAACATATGGTAGTCGTCTTTTTTGGCTTATATCTCGGTCAGTTATTAAGCGATTTTACTGGATTTGTAGTTTCCTTATTTCCAGAATTGTATGTGGTATCAAACTTTTAGAAATATTTCCCAGTAAATCGATATAAAAACTGAAAATATTAATTAATGACCGGCTGAGGCATAAACAAAAAGGAGCACAACTAACTTTTTTCAACTTTTTTTTAGCGTTTGGATAACCTACATATGAGCCGTTTATTTTGAAAGTGGCATAAGTCACTTTTTTTTTTGAGTGCAAATTTTTTAAAAATGAGAAAGTGTTGCCATTAACTCGATTTTTTTGAAAAAGTGACTTATGCCACTTTCAAAATAAACGGCTCATATGTACCTGGACTATTTGAAAAAAAATTGAACTAATTGGCCCAAAATTGACAAAGATATGGGTAAAAACCAATACGAAAAAAAAATTAGACATCATAAAAAAATAAAGTTTTCAAAGACTTTGGACATACCTGTGGTGAAGGGTATTTGGACAAAATCTACTTGTTTTATAAAAATAACGAAATCGGAAAAAAAAAGTTTTGCATCGTAATGCAAGAAAAAGTTGTCAGCATGTCCTTTTGGCAGCGAAACTGCTATAACACATAGAAGCAGACTTATAATGAAATTTTATATGTATTTTTTTGGCACAAAATTTATATAGTACATACCAAGACCTTGGTACATACATACATATGTATGTAGATAAAAATCTATGAAAACCAACCCTGCAAAGTGATTAATTTGTTTTTTTTTTTTTTAATTAAAACTTAAAATAATAATAAACAAAAATGTTAAAAAACTTTTTTGTAATGCCCCAAAGAAATATATAAAAACTTTAAATATAACCTATTCATTTATTACATTAAACAATTTATATAATATTAAAGGTTGTGAAATTTTCCTGAAGCTGGGTTTACACAAAACACAGAAACAGTGCGACTGTTGAAAAAATTTAATTAACATTAGAGTTAAATATGCATTGCAAAAATCATCTTAAAAATACACCTGTCAATATAAACTAGTTCTCAGTAAGATACGATTTACCTACCAATTTCATTTTATTAAAGCCCAATGTTAGATTTTTATATAAAAAATATATATATATTTTTTTAAATCAATATAGAAAGAAATTAGTGTACTTACATATGTACATGTACACTTTATTTACAAAACATGTGCATAAATAAATACAGAAATTTGTATTTTAAAAATTTATACAAACTTTTTTGGATTTGAATTAAAATAGTCAGTAGTACTAATAGTATGTGGCCCACCATAGTAGTCCAAAACATAAATATTTGTAATATTCAGTTCGCATAAATAAAAAGAATGAGCTGTAGAAAAGAAATAAAAAAAAACTTTTTTAACTATGTGTGTATGTACATAATTTAAAAATTCTTACCTTTTAACCAGTTCTTGGCAGCTGGATGTTTTTGAACAAATGCTACTATAGCGTCATCATAATCTTTGTCGTTTTTATCCATCTACACATCAAATATATGTACATATGTATCAAATATAAATATGTACATATGTACATACATAAATTAGCTTAATAGCAAACAAAAAAAAAACACACGTCACCTTTAACATACCTTAACAATCTGACCACTTATTATAGCACGGGCACAAGTTGGCTCCATAGGATCAACGGGAGTTGAAAAAGGGTTTCGGGAACAATGCAATAATTGTTCATCACTAAATAATAATGTTGCCTTATTGTTGTGTTGCAAATCGGGTCCAGTAAAATCTAAATCAGTTAAAAGGAACTGAATGCGTCCAGTCGATTGGCCCAAGCAGTCATTATCGTTAACGGAGATTATATTAACCATTGGATAGTCTTTAATGGCATTATTTATTGATATTGTACCCACGGAAGCCCAGGTAGCTTGATGAACTAAGTGACGAGCAATTTCGGCATGATTCAAATCTGGAGTCGACAGTGTTGCATTAAGACGTTGTTGTCGTTTATATTCCCTTATAACGCGAGCATCTTCAATTGCTGAATAACTTGTACCAAGTGAAAAACATATTCCAAATAACAAGAAAAAACTAGTTACAATTTTTCCCAACATTACGGAAGCGGGTTTCCTTTTGCACTTAGAGAGTAGTGTGTAATTAAAACTGTAAAACATGTATGTATATAATATTTTTTGTTAATAACGGCCAGATCTACATTTTTAAATATTTCAATCTCAATACGTAAAAAATACACCTTACCCTAAAAAATTGTAGTTACGTAAATTTTAGAATCTAATGCGCTTAGATATTATAAGAAAAACTAAAAATATATCCCTTTCCTTGTAGAAGTTAAATTAAAATAAAAAGCATATATAAAGGCAATCCTTATCTCCCACATGTATTATTTCTTTATCAGTTAAGTACGGAGATAAACATATATATTGACAACATAGTGCATATGTGCGTTCCTTTTTAAATATACCTACATATGAATGTATGTATGTATGTATGTATGTATATAAAGTGCTAAAATTTTAAAGAAATAAATACCCAAAAGCATGAATGTATTTTCTATTAATTTTTATACCCTTAACACATGTGGCAAGGGTATATACAGATTTGTCATTCCGTTTGTAGTTTTTACAATATTCATTTGCGACTCAATAAAGCATATATATACATACATATATTCTGGATCCTTATAGATAGGAAAATCGATTTAGCCATGTCCGTCTGTCCGTGTGTTGGTTGAAATCAAGTTTTCGTAGCTCCCAGAGGTCACCCAGGGTAGTATGTGGTAACAAACTTTTGGAAATGTTTTTGAGAAAATCGGTATTGAAAACTGGCAATATGCATCAATAACCGGCTAAGATATAAGCAAAAATAGATGACCACTTTTTTTTTGCTCAAAATAGATAATTATTTTGCAGTTTTTGGATTACCTATAGACATGTTTTAAAAAAAGGGGTAGATGGTCTATAATCTGCAAAGATATAGGCGAAAAACCTATACGGACCAACATTTTTATTATAAAAAAATTACATTTTCTAAGACTTTAACTGCCTTTCGGACATGTAAATACATACATAGATACATACATACATACTTACATATATACATACATACATTCACTTCCTATTACATAACTACACGTTGTGAAGGGTATATACAATTTGGCAGACAAATATAGCGCTCTTACTTGTTACATTTGTTTATTTATAAAAATATGTTAAAAATTCTTTCCAAAGTGCAATAACCTTTTGTAGTTACATACACACCTACGTCATGAAAGTTATATACACTTTTCTAATATGAAAACATTTTCTTATTAAATCAGTTAATTCTCCAAAATAGGTACCTATATAATATTTTTAAATTGTTACAAAGTCTGTTTATAAACTGGTGTATTTTATTTTAAATTGCTGTAGTAGCTCTAATGTACTCATGTGCATGTCTGTACATGAGCCCTATCGTTTGTTTAATCTGTTTAGAAACAAGTGAATTATCAATTTTATTTTATACGTGCGATTTGGAACACAGTTTCTTGCGATTAGTTTTGTTTTTGCGCACCTTTGAAACTACTAACAAAATAAAAAACAGCAAAAAAAGTTACATACATACTAACACACATCTACTAGGGTGGGCAAAAGCACAAAATATCGATTTTTTGTAATATCGATCTCGGTCAATATACATATGTATATCGATATTTTTGTTAATTGATAAAATACTAGAAAAACAAACTTTATATACCTACATAGCTGCTTTTTATAAATATGTATTTGTATGTATGTTTTCCCGTCGTTCCTACAAGGAGCATAGGGCCGTATGTATGTATGTAGGTATGTATGTATGTAGGTACATATATATTTTAATTTAACACTATGCTTGGGCACCTTAAAATGCTGAATAAGTTTTGGTTAATTTATAGGTAGTAAATATATGAATTGCAATAATTTTTTTTATTGTCTATTTAATAGGTGTACTTTTTCATTTTTCTTAGATCCTTGACTGCAACTGATCAGCTGGTTTTTATAACCGTTTATGTTTTATCTTTTAGCTGACAATTTTTTATTGTTTTGTTTGTCAACGGATTATTCCAGTAAAATATTAAAAACAACTAGCAGCAACAATTTTGACATTGTCATTAGATGTTAGTAACAATAAAATTCTTATTGTTTTTGCCTTGTTGTATTTGTTGCCGCTTTGCTGTCGCCTTATTAAATTAACCTTGATATCGGCCTTTTGCAAGGCAAATCTGTATGAATATGCCCTTACATTGTACTTTTCTGTTATCAAAAAACTCCGATTTGGGATCTAAGATAAATCAAAAACAAACAACGTTCAGCATAATAATGACATAAAATTACATACAAATATATAAATAGGTGCATATTAAAAAATCAGAACATATGTAGGTATTTTATTAAAGAAAACTGAATTTAAAAAAATTGTACCTATTACTTTGTTTTAATTTTATAGATGGTAAAGATGTTTTCCTTTAAAAAAATTACTTTCTTTGTTAATTCCATACCTGCAAAGCAAATATACATGTGTATGTTGGTACTATTTGTATAACTTTTAATGTAAATAGGTATGTGTATATATATTTTTTACCTGTATCCTTATTATTATTACTTGGTTCGCAATGTTTTTAAATAAAATTAAATGAAAATAGATACATTTACATACATATGAATGTAAATAAGTTTTTTTTTTAATGAAATTTATTTGTTACTTTCCGGTCAAACTGTTGCTTTGCGACTGATTGTTGATCTGTTTTTATTAAAAAAACACAAGGAAATTGTTCTTTGACGAAATGCTCTTTGTTTGCACAATAAGTGTGATGAATAATGTACATATTTTCTTATGTATAAACTAAACAAATAAACAGAAAATAAATATAAAGGAAAATTAAACAAAATGTAAATAAAGAGGTAAATGACGACTTAAAATCATTGTACTCAAGCGCTTAAAACCTTCAAATCGTTTTGTTCAAACCATATTTAAAATATTTTTGATTAAAATTACTCACTAGTTAAACTGTAATAATAAATAAAATAAGAAGTCGAGATTCGTCAGTTGTATGAACAAATTCTTACACAAAACTTACAACGCTAACTTATCATCTAGTATTGAGTGAGTTTCCTAATCGCTTAATTGTTTTGAATTAGTTTTACATGTCGTCACGAGTTTTTGAGTAGTTATATTATTGGTTTCTAATTCGGCTGTTGTTTTTAAAATATCTATCTTCTTTCCTTTGGGTTCCATCAAATGTACATATGTATAGTATGTATGTATATATATGCACATACTTACATACAATCTATATAAAAAAATTTTTTGGTTTAAGGTTTTTCGGTTACACTTATGTGTTATATATGTACAAATGTATTTTTAATTGTATATACATATGTACGTACCTATATGTATAAATCGCTACAACCGATGTGTTGCTTACTGACCCTGAAATTGCGAATTGGATGCACGTCTCAAATAATCTCACGCTTTAAGTATATACTTATGTACCTATACATAGTACATGTACATACATATAGTTGTTGAAGAAGGCCTGCTAAAGAAGGGAACGCAGAAGACCTTCGCTAACTAGGACATCGTGTGTAAAAAATGTATGAGTATGGAATGGGCACGTACTTATGTAGGTATTATTATTTTTTTTACTTATGTAAATACTATTTAGTCTAACCATTTGTTGATTTATTAAAAACTCTGCTTGGTCAGTTTTTACCAGCCTTGTGAAAATGTCCATTTTCAATTTCAGCCTCTGTCTTGTTGAAAATCAGTTTACATGGCACTATGAAATTTTAAGTGGTAATAAACTTTATTATTTTATTAAATAAAGAAACTAAATAAAAACGGAAATATTTTACACGGACTATTTGGCATCTATGCCGCCTTAAATGTAATTGAACGATATTCTTGATACATATCTATTGAGTAAGCAGTGTGCACTTATGAGGTGCACTACAAGACCATGTTAAACTATATCCATACCTATATCCTACTCTTAGTATAAGCGCTGCCAGGTATTTTAAATTAAAATCAATATTCGATAAAAAAAAACAAATTTAAAATTTATAAAATATAATAATATATTCATATGGATAAATCTATTATTTAGAAAAATTTTGGTATATAGTTTTCTATTATAAGTTACTACTATTATAAGTTATTTCTTCTCTTATAAGTTACTCAACACTTTTAACAATGTGTAGTAAAAGACTACTTATATTACGAATAAGTAGAAATGAAAATTTTTTTAAAATCTGATGGTATGTATTTGATAAAAACGAAAATAATTATCAAAAATAATGTTATGTATGTTTGAAAAAGAAGCATAAGGAACATATATAATTTATACATATAATGACAATTTAAACCTTAATTTTATGTTTTACTGTAAATAATCAAAAGTAACAAAGTTTGTTCGAATGTATGTTAAATTATCTTATAATTGGCATTACAGGATTTCTGGAGGTAATGCAAAAATTAAACAAAAATTAACCCGATATGTAATTCTTTTTAGCATTTTTTTTGCTATTAGTTTGACATAATCAAATAACCCTTTTTTATATTCATTAACTACAAGCAGTGCAGAAATACCGTTGTCCTTCGACGACATTTTTAAAATAAAATTGCACCTGAAATATGATTTTTGATGAAAATATTCACTTGCTTGTGGCAACGCTGGGTTAGCAAGTACATACGTTTTATTTAAAAATAAAAACCCACTGGTAGCTTTAAAATATCTGGATATTTGATTCAGCTGTTTTTGACACTTATCTTTTACTGCTGTTTTTCTCTTTTTTTAGTCATAAACCAAAAACTAATAATTTTAGTAAAAACATCACCTTGTCAATATATATCTTGTGGTGTACGTTTCCAGAACACAAAGTATATTCCAGAAAGAAAATACTAAAATGGAGGAACGCAATTCAAAAAACTTGCAGGAACTTTTAAAATTTGCTTTGAAATATGAACAAGGTTCAGAGCACCAGCATAGTCCTATCGATAAAGATAAAAAGCAATTTTTGGACAGTGTGCTTCAGTCTATGTCCGTTAATATCATCGAAGAGTTCTTAAATGCTATAAAGATTCTGCAAAACAATGAATCGACTGATGAAGAAAAATGTGGAGCACTTGAACTTATACAGGATTACATTGATAATATTGATTTTGCAAACGCTTTCGTCAAAATTGAAGGAGCAGATATTCTGATCAGCTGCGTACGAGATGCTAATAAATCAGTGTGCATAAGTGCTACCAACGTAGTGGCTGAAATGTCCCAGAACAATCCATTTTGTCAACAATATTATTTGAATTGTGGTCTTATTAAATTGTTAATTGGCAACTTGAGTCGAGATGATCCGGAAGTTGTCGCTAGTGCACTATATGCTCTCTCGGCCCTTATAAGAAATTTTGAACCCGCCTTAGTCGATTTTAATCAAAATAATGGCCTGAAGCAGGTCATAGAGTGCTTAAGCTCAAAATCATCTCGTGTGTTTGCGAAAGCATGTTTTCTAATAACATCTATATCTTCAGAATTTTGTTTGGTAAAAGATGAATGTGCTAAACTAGGAGCATTTAATAAGTTGCAAAAGAAGTTGCGAGCAATTGAAGATTTTGAAGTTGAGATAGAGATGGCTTTAAGAGCGATGTCAGTTATATTGGAAAGTCAACATTGTCAACCAAAAGAAGAGGAAAGAAAATATGTTGTCAACATCTTAAAAGAAATTGCAGTAAAAAATGCACAACTACCACAATGCGAGGAAATTGTGTCTTTTTCAAATTCAATTCTTGCTAAACTGGATGCTAACATGTTAGAAAAATAAAATTTTTGTTGTGATGTTTAGAAAAAAACAAAAATCATTGTTTAATTAAATACACCAGAACTTAAGTAAAATTTAAAAAAAAAGTATATTTTATTGAAAACCATTGTAAATCATACCTATTTTATTAACGTTTTTATGAAGAATAATTGTATAATGAAACAAATAAATGTAGTTAATTTGTGTCTATCATGTTGTATTTGTCAACTACAACTGCTTTAAAACAACAAAGTTCAAAATGTGTTATGATGCAGTTGAAGTTAAAAATGTTGAAGTATCTATTATAATTATTGATACTTGAAAACTAAAAACTCTAGATATTGAATTATTTTAAAAAATTAAAAACTAATTTATTGTTTAACATTAATTTGAATGATAGCTTAAGCGTACAGTACACGAAATGTAAAAAACAACATTCGCATGTGATTCTGACGTCACGAAAATGTCCAGGGGCTACCCGCGGTAAAATAGTGCACGAAATATAACGGTGTTTTTAAAGCCAAAAAGTGAAAGTACACGACATATAGCAAATGTTGGTTCATGATGACAAAAAATTTAGCCAGAGTCACATGCGCATGTTGCTTTTTACATTTCGTGTACTATAGGCTTAAAACTTTTTTAAGATTATAAAATTTAACTTTATTTTATGTTGAATATAATTTTGAAATATGTAAATATGTACTTTAATTTAAATAAATTTAAAAAAATTAAATTTCTTATTAAAAAAAAAACATCTAAAAGGCCTTTAGCACTTTATTTAAAAACCCTAACGCATTTTGATTAAACAAAGTGCTAAAAATGCAACGCTGAATTATGGTCGAATTCCAACCATTAGGCAACAACTTGTTTAAATAAATATTAAACATCGATAATTTAAAACAAGAGATTACCGTAAAAGCTTTCCACATTTTGTTTTTGCAAATTAACATTTTTTTCAAATAAAACATTTTTATTTGTATGTGTTTTATTTAATTATAGACATTTATTTTTTATTTCATTTTACTGTTTTTTTTATTTTTAAATATTTATTTCCTTTTTAACATTTTAACATTGTTTATTTTTCCAATTAAAATTTTCTCTTTGTTAAAACTGTATATTCAACGTTTTTGATATTATAGTCTAATATATTAGTAAATTTAGTGTATGAAATTAAAGATTTTATTTATTATATTAGAAAAAGAATGATTATTACTAAAAAATAGTTTTTATTTGTTCTTTAATGCTATAAAAATAAAGTTTACAGATTCGTAAAAGATTCAAAAAAAAAGGAGAGAAGTTGTTAAACAATTTTGTCAAAACAATGGTTCAATAAAAATATTCTATTTGTATTTAGGCTATGGCGTTTTTTTTCCTATTTGTCAATCGTTTTGACGATGACCGATAAAAATGTGCTTAACATAGGAAAGGCATTTACTTGCAGATGAAAATAATGTATTTTTTTTAATCGGTTAAGTATATTCAAAGTTATAAGCGCTTAAAGTTGGCAATGTCCTATGTTAAAAGTTGGAAGACTTACGGGAAAAGCATGAACAAACAAAAGGAATTAGTTAATTTAAAATCGGTACATCTATACTTTTTTAACTAAAACTTCTTAGTAATTGCTTTTAACTTTTTGACATTTAAACTAGACTTATAATTTAAAAATTCACGATCAAATTTCGACTACTAATAATAAAAAGTTATCGTAAAAAGATAAGGTATCTAAACACATAATAGTTTGTCAAACACTTATGTACATACATACATTTATTGCGGTAAATTGACAATAAAATCTAAATTTTTTAACCGATTTTTATGGTTTATGGCTTTTTTTATTTTTCAGATAAGTAGCTCTCAGGAAAAAGTGCAAAATGTTGAATATTTGCTTTATATTTTTCTTAATTCCATTTTTAAATTGAAAAATATTACGAATTTTGCACGAAAAATATTTTTTTTTCTCCATTAATTTCTGAATAATTCCAAAACGATAAGAGATAGAGAAAAATTTTATTCAACTAAAATGAATACAATTTTGTTACACATCTTCTGGTGTTTTACTTTTGAAAATATGATGACTGGTTCTCGAGTAAGGATGAAATATGACTCCGTACCTGACTAATTTAGGGGAAAAAATTTGCCACGCCCATAAAAAAAATCCCGATCTGATGGAAAAAAAAAACCGACAACGGGTTTGAGTTCAGCGCATCAAAATCCATATAGTCTACATAGTTTTAATTAACGGAAAGACAAAAAATGATTTTTTGTCGAGCAGTGTTATCGATAGCAACTGAACCTCTGTTGCGTTGTCCAAAAAATGTTATAACAGAAGGCAACTGGCAACAACCCAGCAAAAACTTGATAATTAATAGCTCTTACTCAACAACATATCGTCTGCATTACTTAGAAGTTCTCAGATAATTTATTTCTTATTACCTGATATACATATATGTATATGTATATACATATGTATGTAAGTATTATTATGACGAAATTTCAATTAGAGCGTTTTCTATTTAGATTAAATAGAGCAATTGACATCAGCTGTTTTTGGCAAAACAAAAATGTATAAAAATAAAAATTATAAACGACAGACATATGAAAATTTGCACATGGGCGGCAAAAGTGAACAGTTTTATGGTTTACTTTTCATTCAGAAGTTGTTACTCAATACTTTCACGAGTTGTATTTTTTTTTTAATTTTCTTCATTATGTGTAATACAGTTGGAAAAATACATATCCGTTTTTTGAACTTCACATATGTATGTATGTACCTTTAAGATCCAAACAGTTACTTAAACGTATTTGTGTTGACTCTGACATTTTCAACTCTAGTTGTAATGTTTACAAAAAAAAAACGTACTTCTACACTTTTAAAAGATTTAAATTGGTGACATAAACACTTTTGATATCTGAGCAACTAAGTAACAGGAGATTCGGTTAAAAATAACCGCTGTATTCATAATTAATTTTTTTTTTTATTAATTAAAGGTTTATAAAATGAATTTTCCACATAAAATTTGTTTAGCTAACTTAAACATTGTTTTTAAATATGGCGGTAAAGTTTTTAAAACGAACTTGATGCAAAGATATTATTAAGAATTTATTGAATCTGTAAATGTTTTTTATTTCTTTCCTTTTATATAAACAATCAAATAATAATCTGCTTTTCTTTAAAGAACAAAATAAATAATTTACAAAAATATATACTCTATATGTTATTGTTTGTATGTTTAATATATTTTCTTCTTATGTTTTAATTAAACTGTGCGTGTTTCACTTTATACTTTATTTATATTTAGTTTCTTTTATTTATTTTTTAGCGATATAATTCTATGGTTTATGTTTTGTTTTGCTTGATGTACTTTTTAATATGGCATTTTCTTATTCATTTTTTTATGTTTATTTGTTGAATAATATTTAAGAAAAAGTCGTATTTCAAATACATATACATTTATATATTTTTATTTGTTCTTGTTTTAAAATACATTATACTATGTAGGTATTTACTATTTTGTTTTTTATTCTATATGTAAATATGATATTGTAGAGAGTTTTGTTACTAAATTTCTGGGTGGTTATGGTGAATTATTAAATAATTTAATTATTATTGTTTTATTATATTTCTTTGTTTCGTTTTGAGATTTTGTTTTGTACCAAAATGATGTGTACTTTTAGTTTTTTTTTTTTTTTTTT
>NDXZ01009206.1:0-12626 GCA_003055125.1 Paykullia maculata | reverse complement strand
TGGGTAATTGTTCCTTCCACGAAATCTTTTGTAATTTCCACGGAAATTATTGTGTCGGTTATTTTGTCTCTGTTGGTAGTATAGTATTGAGCTTTGTTGTCCAGTTGCTTCTGTGCAGCTGTTGACGAATTTGCTGATAGCGTCGTTCATACTGTTGAATTGTCCTGCTTCCATGATTTTTACTTTATCAATGGTGCAGTTTTTGGTTAAAGCTTTTACAACTACCTAAGTTGAATATTTAATAGCTAATTTGCATGGTGTACCGTCCGAAATATAGGCATTTTCTAGTGATTTCGTCAAATTTTCTATTTCATTGCAATAAAGGTTTGCAGTTTTATTACTTGGTTTGACACCCATAATTTTTGCGGTCAGCACTTCTACTGATTCGCCTTTGACTGAAGTTATTGTATTTTCGTTGTTTATATGGTTCCTAGCGTTTTGTCTTTATGAGAGAAACGGCTGTGGCTTCGTGAGAGCCTTTTATTGTATCCACTAAGAGTAATGAATCAATTAAATTTTCAGATTTTCCATCAGAGTCTGTAATAAGCTTTGAGGCTGTGTTAGGAAATTCACAAGTGTTTGAGTCATTGTGATTTCTGTTGTAGGTATGAAAATATCATGGAGAACACTATCGTGTATTGATTCTGGTAAAATTATTTGTACTGATTTCTTAGCAGCTAGTGTCGAGATGCGATTGGTCAATTCGAGAAAAAATGCGTCTGCTGCCCTCTGATGGGATATTGTAAGTCTATTGTAGTTTACATTTAATAAAGTTCTAATCTCTTCTAAATGCGTCAAAAGATTTTGGAAATGATGCCTAATACTTATATGAACGCTTAAAATTTTCCCTTCTATGTCTATCCTTGTTCAAAATATATTTCCAGTCCATTAGTGTAAAGGAAAAAATGTCCATTAATGCTATTAATGTCCCTCTCGAGGTTGGCCTTTTCTCTTCTAAGGCGTGCTTTGTAACCTCCTCTGTGTTTTGGTGTTATTACCTTTGGTATATTTAATTCAACTCCCTTTGGCAATTTTCCTTGCCTCCTTTTATATTGCTCAATGGTGTTCGGTTGGGGGCCGGATTTAGGTTCTTTCATTTTGCCTCTTGGCTAGGCAATTCGTCAGGATTCAAAATATAAGGGTGCATTTAATTTATGCACTCCTGAGTATATATATTTTTTCTTTGTTGTCGTGTGCTTATTAAGCAAAAATTTTCCAATTTATTTTAATTTTTTCTTTGGGTGCTCTTATAGTAGAACACTCCCAAAGTTTGGCAGGATCGCTATGTTAAATGATTAGATTAATTTTAAAATTTATTTTTTTTTAAACTATTTTTATTGTTGTTTTGTGCTAAGACTTAGAGCTCTAACTAGGAGCTCCTAAGTCTTCAGAGGTTTTAACAATAATTTTCTTACTTACTAAAATTAACCTACTTATATTTAGGCTGTGAGCAGTTCTAGATGACTCAAATGAGTAAGTCTAAAACTTATTTCTATACTTACATGCAACTTAATAAAATATACCATGGGAAAACAAATGTTATACGACCCGATCTTACAAGGCCAAGTATAATTAATATTTATTTTCCCATAGGAAGAGTGAAGTGAGCCACACACATATATATCGTAGTGCGGTATATTCTCACAACAATCACAGCAAGCGGTGCTGTATGGTGACGTCACATTACACGTCTGGCATGTACATGAATATCTGCATGCCTTTAAAGCAGTGAGCACATGCAAAGTTGTGACGCTTAAAAGAATTGAATCATGGATATGCTACAATTTGTATATATTTTGTCGGTGTCTTCTTTTCATAGTTCTATTTATGTTTTGCTGAATGCGTAAACTTTCTACTGTGTACCGTTTCCTTTCTTTATTCTCCTTGTCCAATATTTTCACATTATCAAAATCAGCTATGTATCCCGTATTGAGTATGTGTTGTGATAACCCTGTTATTTCTTTCTGTTTTATGATGTCTTTTCTGTGTTCATTAAATCTTGTTTCTAAAATTTGTTTTGCTGTTCTATATATTATGTCTCTGTAAATGCTATCAAATGCTGTGGTGAAATCGATTAAACAAGCATGTAGGTTTTGTTGCTATGCGTTTATTTGTTTCAGTATGATTTATAAGGTTATTATATGATCCAAAGAGAATCTGTTCGAACGGAAACCGGGTTGGTTGCGACCTTTCAATTTTCTTTTAAATGCGATTCAGAAGTAGTTCTGTAGTTCTTGCATACCGAAAGGTCATCTTTTTTGGGGACTTTTATAAGTATTCCATGAAGCCAGATAGCCTTAAAAAGTGGATGGAGCGCTAGAGCGGTTGTATTTGGATCGGTTTTTAATGCCTTTGCTCAGATGTTGTCAATTCCCGTGGCTTTGCCATTTTTTAATTTATTTACAGTCTGAACAATCTCTCCAACGGATGGTGGATTTGTGCAAATGGTGGTCTCGTCGGCGGTACTTATAGTTTCGGTAGGTAAGGAAGCTTGTACTGATGTAAAGGGTTGAGAAGCATCGTGATTTAAAATATTTTTGAATTGGGTATGCCAGCATTGTAATTGGTCTGCTTTGTTGGCTATAACTTTCCGAAGCTATCTCTAATGGGTCTGGAAGCATTTGAAAAATTCGAAGATAATTTTTTGGTAATCTGGTACAGAATTCGAGGATTATTTGTGCGTAAAGCATCTTCGGCCTTTGAGGCAAGATCATCTGCCCCATTTCACTTGTCATTGCGACAAGCCCTTTTTATTTGATTCTGTAGGGTTCTGTATTCTCGATCTAGTCGAATCTTAGCAGACCGTGTTTCTGCTTGCTTCGTGTTAATTTTCGTTTCCCCCCACCTTTTATCAGATTTAGGGAACTATCACTTATCCAATTTTCTTCGGCGCAGTGGCTTGAGCACCGCATTACATGTCTTAATAAAAGTCGTTTTGAGGCGGGACCACATATCATTGATGTTTACATCATGGATCGATGTTGACGTGGATTTATTTTGGAAGCTTGATATGAATTCAGCTTTAGTCGTTGGTGATTTTAATTTTTCTACATTTAGCGGTTTCTGTCAGATTGATTATTTCTAGGTTTCGTCATTACGCGCATTCGAGTTCTGGCTATGCCTAAGTAGTGGTCGGAACCTTTGTCTGCGCTCTTTAATGCTCTAGCATCCAGAAGGCTATTTTTCCATGTTCTACTTATGCAAAAATGGTCTATTTGATTCTCTGTTATGTACTTGGGAGAGCGCCAAGTGGTTTTGTGACATAATTTGTGCATGAACATTGAACTTCCAATAACAAGTCTCTGGGTGTGGCAAAAGTCAATAAACATGTCCCCATTTTCATTAAGCTGTTCAATTTTGTGCATTACTATTACATGATCTATGTTTGTGTAAGCATTTCCTATTTGAGCATTGAATTCGCCCATTAGTATTATGATGTCTCCTTTATTTATGAAAGCAAAGGTAGACTGCAGCATGCTGTAGAGATCAGTTTTATCTTCGAGGTCGCTAGCCTCGGTTGGTGCACAGACTTCCACAATTGTGATTTTTCGGGAACGATAGTTAAAGCAAGCAGTTATTATTCTAACAGAAATTAGGTTCCACTGCAACAAGGAGTTGACTGCTGAACGACTCAAAAGTAAGCCCACGCTTTCTGTGTGATAGTTTTCATTGTCAGAGTAAATAAGCTTCTCGCCTGTGTCTGTCATGAACTCGCCATTTTCCAGCCATCTACACTTACTGATGCTCAGTATGTCTAGGTGGAATCTTTGGAACTATAGCGTTAGTAGCTTGAGTCTTCCAGATTCATTTAGCGTCTGAACATTCCGGTATCCAATTCGTGTTTCTTGTTTCATGATCGTCATCGGATTTCGGGGTTTGTATTTCCTTTTATCTTTTTTTGTGGTTTCAGTAATCGTTCAAAATTCCATCGAGATGAGTAATTGGCCCAGGTTGCTTAGTATGGTAGCAGGGCTGCTGTTTTGTTGATATTCTGTCCTGTGGTTTCCATATGCACCTAGGACTGATGACGCGTTCCGAAATATTTCCCTCTAGGAACGGATGGTGTGTCTATACCGTCATTGGTCGTTCTTCATTGGTTTTGTTGGTTGGCGCCAATTACTCGCCATGACGTTACAATGATCATAGGCAAACTCAGGAATTTGGTGGGAGCTCGAAAGACCCCCCGAGACTCTCCCCTTGTAAACGGCAGTATTAATGTAAAAAAATTAAACAAACTAATTGAAATTGAGTTTTTTGATAAATCCAATACATTTTACACAAATACACTGTTCAGTCCCACAAAGGGTTAAGTTACTTCACATAAATTAATTTTATTTAAGTTATTTATTTATTGCACAAACTCATTTGATTACTCTAAATGAAATACAAAGGTCATTTATAAAGGTGTTTTAGCCACTGACCGACTGAGTCATGATAAATGTTTAAACAAAGATTGTAATATGAACCGTTAGCATTTTTATTTCTAGAAATAAGTAATTTTTTGTTTCTTTTGTATTTATAATTGTTATTATTTTTATTGTAACTGTGTTTTCACCAAGTATATAAACAGAAGCAAAATAAAGTTTCGGAGTGCTTTTTAATACAGCATTAAAGAGTGTTTTATTATCAAACCCTTTTCTTCAAATTCAAGTGCTTGCAAAAAAACAAACAACAAAATAGTGTAAGCTAAAATTTATGTGTTTGGACTGGATAACATTATTCAATCAAATATACACAACAACACATTTGGTGACCCCAAGTTTAAGTTTCCCCCAACCAGTGGTAAAGAACTAAGAACACGCAACCGCGCATTAAGGCAACAGGATATTCACATTCCAAAGGCCAATCTACCAAGCAACAGTTTGGTGAACAACATATTAAAAGGACATCAAAGTAAATTTGGTGATCTACAAACACAAGCTGAAGAACGTAGCACAGGGTTACGCCAGTTCGAACAAAAGGCAGGTGTAGCATGCATTTACAAATACATCAGCAGGACACCAAAAATATTTGGTGAAACCTCAAGCCTAAAAGGCCACTGCATTCTTACAATTAGGACAGCAGTCAAATCTTCTTACAAGAAGCACGCGATATTACCAGCAGGTAACAAATTGTACGGTAGCACATGGCTACATAAACAAATTTCAAAATGGCAACATTAGAACAGCTTGTTTAGCTACAGGACAGGAATGCAGACAACATAAATCGGGCGATCTTCAACATAAAAAAGACACGAAATAAAGAAGATCCTTTGAATACTATCAAAAGAGATCAAAGGAACTCGACGAACTCTGGAGAAATTTTGAAAGAGTGGACAACAAAATAAGGAGTGATCCTGCAGCAAAAGAAGACCATCCCTACTTCTTACACGAACTTTATAAAATAAAAAGCCAAAGATATAGAGAAGTGGATGACGATATACAAAAAATATTCATTCAATCACTAAGTCCCAATCAGATGCCCATCAGGGTCAGACTGAACAAAACTAACATAATTTGGTTAGAATACAAAAAAACAATATCCAGCATTATTGATACGCTAGATGAGGAATTGGATAGCAGCATTAATCACACAAAGCAATATCTGGATGCGAAATTGAAACAAATTGAGCACAACGTTAACACAATGCAACAATTGCATGGCAAAACTTGCATTGAAAACATCGTGCATGATGTAGAAGGGTTTCTAGCTAAACAGAAGCTTATCACTGACAAAATATTGCAAATTGAACAACTAAAGGCTAGTTTGAGTGCAGAAACAACATGCAGCAACGAAGACAACGCAGTGCAACACCAACCAAAGGTAACAATACCAAACTTTAATAGGGACTACCTGACATGGCAGCCTTTCTATGACATGTTTTATGAAATGATTCACTATAAACCAATGCAACGATACAAAAAATGAGGTCCCTGAAAACAAATGTAACAGAAGAAGCCGCTAGACATATAAAAAATCTATCGCTTACAGAAACAAACAACGAAACTGCATGGAACACGCTACAAAACAGGTACTACAATCCAAGACTTTTAACAACAAAAATTTTAGACAAATTATTACCGCAAAATATGATGACCGAAACCACACCACCACATTGCTGCACTCAATAATTTTAAAATTAATACATCGACATATGATCCAATGTTATTTTACATCTTGGTAAAGAAATTGGACAAGGAAATTATATTTTATATGAGCAATCACTACAAAACCCAAGAGAATTTCCTACCCTTAAAGAATTCTTAAACTTTTTGAAAAGAAGATTCCAGTACATAAGAAGCAATTGGACAAAATAACAGCTCACAAAGAAAAACTGTGTCTTCAGTCACCACTCTTGACAGTATTAATAACAAATGCAAGTTTTGCAACAAAGGAACTCATCGTTTATATCAATGCAAAAAGTTCCTAGTACTCTCAATACCGGATAGATTAAAATGGGTTCAGCAACAACAACTCTGCGTAAACTGCTTAAGAACCGGTCTTAAGGCAAAACAGTGTAACTACAGCGGTTGTAGAAAATGAAATTAAAGACACAATACATGCTACATTTAGAAAAACATCAACATAACGCAAAGAAAACTATAACCCCGCATAGCAAGCCATCAACAAGTGCATGTAGTCCAATAGAAATATCAGAACCCTCTACAGCAGCATCAGTGATTCACTCTGGTGGCCGGCAGGGTTACGCATTGCTAGCAACAGTACTTGTAAAAATCACAGCCAACAATGGTCAATTTGGCATTTTCAAGGCACTTTTAGATTCAGGATCACAACTGGAGGAGCTCTACACATAGAAAAAATTAGAAACCAATAAAGAAAAACAACTGAGCGTGTCAACATGGGCCTCCAGTCAACAACAAGCAATTTCAGTACTAGGCCTGAGGCATTTGTGCTACCTAGGATTATCTCTGCTCAACCTTCAAAGCAACTTAGTGTTTCATCCTGGCCAATTCCAGAGAACATACAACTGGCTGACGCGGAATTTAACAACACTGCCAATATTGACGTTCTGCTAGGAGCAGAATATTATTCTGAATTGATAACTACCGGCAGAAGAAATTTAGCGCCAGACTTGCCGATCTTACAAAACACAAAATTAGGTGGATACTAAGCAGAAGAATAGGAGCAAACGTTGATAATTCACAAATATGTGCAGTTCATGCTGAAGACGAAACAAACACAACCGAACTCATTTAACGACTCTGGTAAATAGACAATCTTGAATCCGAAAACACCCTTACTATAGAAGAGAAAAAATGTGTTCAAACAACCACGAGAAATATTAATGGTCGATTTAAAGTGCCATTACCCTTTTTTGAAAAGTCGAGCTATATAGGTGATACTAGGAGTATAGCGCTTTCAAGATTTACTGCTTTAGAATGACGACTAGCAAGAGACTCCAACTTAGATCAGAGAATGTGAAATTCATGGATCAGTATGAAGCATTGGGACACATGACCCGCATACATGAATCTGAAGTACACAAACCTAACTTTTACATTCCTCATCATTGCGTTCTTAAACCAGAAAGTTAAACCACCAAGCTCCGCGTAGTGTTCGATGCGTCCGCTAAATACGCATCAGGCATATCTCTTAACGGCATCTTGTACACCGGTCGTACCACTCAAGGAGACTTATTTTTCATTTTGCTTCGATTTAGAATGCCAAGGTTTGTGTTTTGCACGGACATTGAAAAATGTACCGACAAATTTTAGTGGACCCTGCTGATCGCAACGTGCAATAATTTTTTTGGAGAAGAGATCCAACTGAAGCAGTTCATACATACAGGTTGAATACAGTAACCGGAGCTCCTTATTAAGCAACAAAACGCCTACAAGACTTAGCAGAAAAGAATATGCACCGATATCCCACAGGAGCTTAAGCATTAAGATACGATTTCTATGTAGACGATGGGATGAGCGGGTCTGATAGCCTTATTACAGCTATCGAAATGTAAAGGCAACTAACCAAACTACTACAAGAGGCTGGATTCAAATTGAAGAAATGGTGCGCAAACCATTCGCAGATATTGAAAAGGATACCGCTTGAAGATTTGGAACTAAATCTTGACTTCGATAACCAATCAACAAAGGTTTTGGGACTGCCATAGAGTCCCAAGGTAGATCTATTTCGCCTTAAGGCAAACGTTGAAGACAGCCAAAAGGTAACAAAGCGATCGGTCCCTACAGACGTTGCATAAATATTTGATCCCTTAGGAATTGCCGGTCCAGTGGTTGTTGCTGCAAAAATGTTTATACCACAACTATGGCAATTGCCCATTTCATGGGATAAATAACTGCCATCAGAACTGAGCCAAAATCTAAAATACTTAAACGATTTACAAATCAAAAGTCACATTTTTATTGGTCATATATCCAGGCACTCATAACTACACACCTTTGTTGACGCATCTAAAAAGCTTACGGTGCCGTTGTTTATGTTCTGTCAAAACTGCAGATCGGCAGACTCATCATCAGATTACTATATGCAAAGTCACGCCTTTAAAGAGGTTTACCTTACCAATACTTGAATTATGTGCTGCATTGCTTGAATCTGAACTCACAACAAGAGTTAGGAAGGAATTGCGAGTGGAAAACTTTCCAACATACCTATGGTCAGATTTAGAAATTGTGCTTCATTGGATCAATTCATCATCATCGTCACTTCGGACATTTGTCAAATCGGGTCAGCAAAATACAAGAACTACCCATTAACATTCAATGGTGGCACTTAAGTTCAAAACAAAATCCTGCTTACCTTATTCCTAAAGGCGTAAGCCCCGAAGGATTTTCTGAATGCAGCATATGGTTTTATGGACCAATGTTCTTACATTGCAAGGAGGATCAATGGCCTAAGGAATCCAATATGGATAAGCAACCCACTTGTACCGCCGAGTTAAAATCTAACACACTACCACAGCTGAACTAGATGAAATAATATATAAGCTCAATCATCGTGACTCCCTTAGAGTTCTTCAAAGAATTGTAGCCTACATACAACGCTTCATTAAAACTGTAAGTTAGAAAATACTGATCGACCTTCAACAAAATCACTCAGTCCCCAGGAACTAAGCGCAGCAATGGAGCTCATAGCTCGAACAGTACAAGCAGCCGACTTCAAGCAAGAAATAGCTAAGTTAAAGAAATCCCAGGAACTGGACCTATTCCTATTTGAAGTCTGTCTCCATTTATTGACGAAAATGGTGTTCTTCGCGTCGGGGGAAGGTTAGAAGCTTCAAGACTTGCATATATTGCAAAACACATACTTCTTCCATACAACGACTCGATTTCAAAATTGATAATGAAAATGTTGCACAACGACAATTATCACTGTGACCCACAAACATTGCTAGCTATCTCTAGACAACAGTTCTGGATCATCAAGGCGCATCCTTTCATTAAGTCAGGAGTAGACTACTGCGGACGATTTTGGGTTCATTACAAGGTAAGGGCAAAAAGGCTACAAAGTCAGTACATTTAGAAGTAGTAAGTGATCTGTCGACAGCGGCCTTCATTGGAACTTAAGAGGTTTATAGCACAACAAGGACGTTGCCAAACGACATACTCAGACAACTCACCGAATTTTATTGGCGCACGAAATCAGCCAGACGAATGAAATACTGCCGTCTTTGCTAAAACTTCACAAGGTACAATTATTCGATCATGCAACAAGGACAGCATTGAGTTTAAATTTATACCTCCTAGAGCACCCCACTTCGGGGAACTATGGAAATTTGCCGTTAAATCAGCAAAACAATTATTACTACGCAGTGTATCAACCGCTTTGCTTATGTACGAAGAACTTGATGCAGTGGTAATTGAAATAGAAGCAATACTTAACTCACGTCCACTTACTCCGCTGTTAACTGATCCAAATGACTTAACAGCATTGACCCCATTCGATTTGAGTGTTATTTCGATCACGACTGCCAGAATTAGCCCCTATGGGAAATTTTATGACCAGAGAGCCACTACCAGCCCAAGTGGACTCTAGAGCACCAAGACTGGCTAACTCCTTGGCTACCAGATGGAAACTTGTGTCCCAGATCGAACACGAATTCTGGAAACGTTGGTCAACCGAATACTTATATCATCTTCAGGGAAAACAAATATGGAAGATATTATCCGAAAACGTTCAGGAAAGACAAATGGTTATAACAAAGGAAGATAATTTTCCTGTTATGCAGTGGTCACTCGAAAGAATCATTAATATTTAGAAGGGAGATGACGGAAAAGTTCGCGCAGCAGATATAAAAACAGCGCCAGGAATACCAAAGAAACCGATTCATAGATTAGCTTTATGAGATTTTATGAGGTTGCAAATAAGAAACTCTTAGAACTTCAACTTCATAGCTCAAGGCCTGCAGACGATGCAGAGATTATACCGCCAAAGAAAGCCAAAGGTATAAGTAACTCAACACTCCTCACCATGATGGCATCATAGACACCTGAACGTTCATTAAGAAAAGAATTTCGATTATACGTAAAATTCAAAGTACTTGTAAATAACATTCAAGTTCATATTACAATTTATTGATTCATATTTCATTAAAATATCTGAACCATCCGTAATCCAATATTAAAACGATGTTCAATGCGCGGGAGAATATTCGGTCCCACAAAGGTTTAAGTTACTTCACATTAATTAATTTTATTTAAGTTATTTAATTATTGCACAATTGAATTAGAGAATGGTATAAGAGATAATCGTACAAAGTTTGAAAACCGCAGCTCTGACAGTTCTAAAGATATGCAGTAATATGTATTTGAGTTGTATGGGCGGTGTTACACCCTTTTGCACGCTCCTCACAATGTTTGGCTTGAGTAAGGGAAATGGTAATAAAGTTAATCGTACAAAATTTTAAAACCATAGCTGCAACAGTTTTTAGGATATCCCATAAAAAGGTTTTAAGTTGTAGGGGCAGTGCCACATCCCCTTCCCCGATCCACACAATTTTGAGCTCGAATAGAAAAAAAATAGTATAAGTGTTGATTGTACGAAATTTTGAAACTATAGCTATAACAGTTATCAAGATATTTAAAAAAATGTAGCTGAGCTGCATTAGCGGTGCCGCCCCCACTTTTTTCTTCTTGCATTTTAAGTGTTTTTATGTTCATTACTAATGGAATAACACATACAAAGTTTGAAGACATTAAGTTTAAAAATTTTCAAGTTATACGATAAAAACTAAAAGATTTGTATGAGAGGTGCCACGCCCACTCAAAATTAAAAAAAAAATTTATTGCCTATAGTTCCTTTCAAGGTACCAAACAGTAAAACGGTTCTAATACTTATATATGAAATTAAAATATTTATTTCCTTAAATTTAATATATGGGCTAATCCCAGAAACAGTCGACCAAGCAAAAATTTTTCAAATTAATCTAACTTTTTAATTTTACAAATTAAAGGAAAAAAAATTATTTCGATAATCATCCTACCCTACCTCAGGTCTCTTAAGATTAAAAAAGGAATTACAATTTTTTTAGGTGATAATATCATTAACTTGGTGTAAATATAGATGGTCCGATCAAAGGCCGTTATTTTATTAATTTAATTTTCTTCAATTTCAGTAAACATTTTTTGTTTACTATTTTGGAAAGGTTGAAATTAGATATGAAATGTCAGGTCCATGCGTGGTGACGTGCGTCACGAAAAATAAGGTTTTTTTATTTTCTAAGTAGAATTATAATTTTTTTAAATTTTATATATTTTAAATCAAGTTTATATTCTGCCTTTAAGCAAATAAAAAATTAAAATTTTCACAATAAAAAAAAATATATTGGCATATTAATTTCTGTGACGTGCGTCACTTTTTGAATTCTGGCAAAAAACCTTTGCAATTGTTACTGGGTTATCGGGGTTAGGAAAATTACAGATTCATTTCTACTGGAAGCTCTGTTTCGCATTTTTCCTATGTTCTTATCTAACTTTAGCAACTTTTTAAAAAAAGTGTGTTGTGACGAAGCCAATGAAGTTTGTATGACGAAGTAATAAAAACATGCATCTTTGTATTTTTTAATATCTTGAAAACTAGTAAGGACACAATTTTGAAAATTTGTATAAAAGTTTTTAAAAAAATTTGGATAATTTTTTTTTAATACATATAAGAAATTTTTTTTTTTAATTATTTATTATTTTCAAAAAAAAAATTTATTAACTTAATTTTTTAACCCTTGACATCTTGCCAACTGTAATCAAAAAGATTTTTTTTTAAATCTTAAACACAACAAAAGTTATGACCTTTTAAATTAAGCAATATTTTTTAATAATTCAAAGCTACAGGGTTGCCAATGTTTATCAAAATTAAAAAAAAACTTCATACATTCACAAAATTTTATCGAAATCGGAAACCATCTGGTAAAAATAACATGGAATTACTCTAGTGGAAAAAAGGTGACGTGCGTAACGTAGCGTGCGCCACGATGGCTTCACGCATGTCAATAAAACACTACAAATTTTTTTACCCCCAATTGAGTTATTTCAGATTTCTCGTATATTCATCTTTCTTAAAGGATTTAGGTTTTTTGTGCTTTATTATGCAAAATTCGCTAAAAATTACCAACTTAAAAGTTGCTTCCACTTTTGGTGACGTGCGTCACGAAATTTTGTGATCAATTATTTCAC
>NDXZ01009199.1:0-11343 GCA_003055125.1 Paykullia maculata | reverse complement strand
ATATATATATATATTCGTATATTGTTAAAAGTATTCAAATAACTAAATTATATTAATTATAATAATAATAATAATAATTCATAATAATAATAAAAAAGAGAACATTAAAATGAAGTCATTTAACGACTTAACTAACACAAAAATCATATAACAAGATTACCGACTTTAAAAAGAGGGGCAGGAAGGGGCCTTATAGATTCAAAGATGAAAAAGTGTTTTAAAAATTTGATGCTTGAAAAAATCTAAATATTAGAAATAATAATAATTTACAGTATACAAAAACTATATATAATAAAAACAATTTGAAGCCTAAACGCAATAGATATTTATTAGTATAAATTTAACTAAAATCTAAACTCTAGATACATATTTTCAAAATCAATTTTTTTTTGAAATTTACCAAAGTTAAAAAATAAATCGTCATAAATAATATTTTTTATACAAAACTTTGACAAATTTAAAAATTGATTATAAATACAAGTAGCAAATTTTACAAGTAAATAAATTTTAAATAAAAAGCTTTAAATGTTTGTTTGCAAAAATTAAAAAAAAAAAATAATAATAAAACTACAATTACATTTATGTATGTCTCTCTCTCCTCTCCTGCTTAAAAAAAAAAACTTTAAACTCTTATTATCATCTAGAATTTAAGGCCCCTTTTTTCTGATATTTATAATGTTGCCTGAAATCTTGTTTTTACCAAATTCTTATTTTTATTGAAAATAATTATAAAAACCATTCGTACCTTGTCCCAGTTCACGTATGGCGGCAAATGGATCCTTTTCGACTGTATTCCCGCCATTGTTGGCTGCTGTACCCACGCTTAGACCCAAACCCAAGCCATTGCCACTTAGATTAGCCACCATGGAGTTGTGTTGGAAATTGTGTTGATGATTGTGGTGTTGTTGCTGTAAAACAGCTGCATCTGGTTGTTGAGGCCCCTGACTTAAGACAGCCGCATAAGTGGTATTACGATTGTCACCGCTATTTGCTGCCGGATTATTGACAGGATGCTGCTGCTGTGGCATACTATTTGTTGGCTGCTGTTGCGGCTGTTGGAAGTTTTGAGAATGAAATGCGCTGGTAATGCCATCACTTAGACCGGTCACAAATGCATTATTGCCCATAAACATATCCATGTCATTCTTAAGGCCAGTAGCATTAAAATTATTGTATAATAGCTTCTGCAAAGTGGTATTGTTTTGCTGTTGGTCTTGCTGAAAGAGGGCCTCAATTAGGGTACTGGAGCCAGTTGTTAAACCGGCCAAAATATCATTGGGTGTACTAGCTAACATGTTTTCTGGCGTTGACGAGGCCAAAGAATGCCCACTAGTAGAGGCACTAGAATTTCCGGTACTATTTAGATGGTGATGGTGGCCATTGCCCGTAGTTATGCCCTGGCGTCTGTACAAAGGTACTGAAGATGAGTTTGAGGAGCTAGAACCTCCACCAGATGGACCTACCAAATAGTCCTTGTTATTCATGACAGCATCTGTAGGTAAAAAATATTGAAACAAAATGCACTTATAGGTATAAATTGATTTCGGTTTTTTTTTTTGTAAAATACTTACTGTTTGTCATATAACCGCCATTATGATTGGCGGTTTGTTGCTGTTGTTGTGGCGTCGGTCCCATGCCCATCATATTTGGAGGTCCTGTCATTTTACTTATACTTCCGACCTGCTGATTATTACCGCCAAGTGTGGGAAACATTTTGCTGCCGCCCATGAGGGAATTCGACGATGTCGATGCATTGCTGGTATTGAGCAGCAAGTCACCATTTAGGCCGGCTGCGTTGTTGCCGCTGCTGTTGCCACCACCCACACCAAAGAGATCACGTAAAATGGGCTGGCTGATTTCATTGCCATTGATGATAGAATTGAAAACCATATCAATTTGTTGATTGAAATTAATATCCAAGGGTGGCGTTTCATCATTAACAGCTGACAAATTTAAAGGCGGCTGCAGCAAATTACCCGAACCGGTGGGACCCATGTAAGGATTCATGTTTCTTTGCTGTTGTGCCTGTTGTTGCTGTTGCTGTTGATAGCTCATAAGCGGTTGCATGAAATTGTCACGCGGCATTAACTGGGGGCCTGTGCTAGCGCCGGCATTCATGTAGGCCTGCGGCATATGCTGTGGTGGTTTATTTATTTGCGGCGGTGGTTGCTGCTGCATCATTGCACTAACTTGTCTTAGGACCTCGGTAAATTTATTAGCAGCTTCTTGACCCTGAGTCTCTAATAGTTTCAAGTACCATTTGTATTGGTATTCTTTTGGTTCAAATGCCATTTCGTAAATGTTGACGTTTGGCGGCAATAACGAGGCATATTCATGCGGTTGGGGAAATCTTAAAGTCGTAGGAGATTGTTGTTTATTGGCAGCTGAACCAACCAGGGCATTGGGTGGAGGCTGTGCCTGAAACAAGCTGCCTCCGATGTTGAGAGGCACATGCACGTTGTTAAGAAATTGAAAGTCTTTATCCTTTAGTTGTCCTGACATGTTGTTTTGGGTAAAAAAGGCATTTTGGTTGGGCGCACCTCCAGCAGTCGGTGGTCTCGGCATAAATGGATCCATGGGGCTAATAGGCCCATTCGGGATGCCACTCATACTTCTTTGATTCATCAACTGCAGTTGGTTGTTTGGCGGAGGCGGTGGTATATTGCCTTGTCCGAAACCGGAAAAGTTTGAATGTGGTTGCAAGGGCGGTACTTGATTGCCTTGTTGACCGGGATGTTGCTTGCCTGCATATAAGGCCTTGTTTGCTAAGAATCCCAAATCATTTGGATTATTGCGCATTTGTTGCGGTTGGGGCTGCTGGTTCGACAAGGAAGGCGGTGGCTGCAAGGGCACACTATTTCCGCGCATATTCTGCCCGGTTTGTTGAGGTGGCATCTGCCGACTGTTCGTGTTGTTGGCGTTGGCAGCCTGCTGTTGCGACTGTTTTGGTAATACACTCCAGGGATTTGATTGAGGTGGTGGACCCCACAGACTGGCATTAGGATTTTGAGCCGTCGGTACTCCGGGTTGTTGACCAGCACCAGCAGAGAAATTACCACCGCCACCCGGAGGACGGAGCTGCTGGGCATGCTGCCAGGACATGTATTGCGAATATTGATTAGCACCCCCTGGTGCTGGCGGTTGTCCCAAGTGGACGGCTGGTGGTGGAGGTCCTCGGGGATTAAACTGCTGTCCACTCATTGGTGGTGGTGGCTGTTGTTGTGGACCGCCGGCCGACGGAGGTGGACCTATTGCTCGCATTGGCATATGATTGGGATGACCGTGAAAGTGGTGGCCCCCTTTGCCAGCTACCATGCCCTGGTTCATCATCACTGCAGCTGCTGCTGCAGCTGCATTGTAGGCCGCAGCGGCTGCTGTATGAGGTCCATACATATGAGGCATTTGCTGAGCGGCATGGTGAGGTGGCATTTGTCCTGCTGCACCTGTTGGTAATAAACTGGGATGTGGACCTCCCATACCTCCAGGACCATGATGGTGGCCTGGGTGAGGTCCCATAGGATGATGATTATTGCCTGCCATTGCCAAATACATGGCCGCCTGATCTCTAAGGTATGCCTCAGGTTGCAGGGAACGAGGTATAAACTCGGGTGCCAAAGGATTTAGCACATAACCACGTTTAAGCTCTACACCATCCAACTGGGATCGTAATTGCCACATTGTTAGGCCAAAAAGAGATTTATTTTCATCACAAATTTCTATAAAACGCTCCCACACCTTACGGCAACGACCAATTGAACACAAGGCTACAGGATCGCCAACCACAGCTACCAAACTTTGGGCTCGGGTAATGGCGGTATTCAGCAGCTTTGAATTGCTTAGAAAACCATAGTCAGCGTCTTCAGTTGAGTTATTTGCATGGCCTGGAAAGCCGGGTGCCGCTGTTGAAACATTATTAGGTAAACAGGTTCTCCTTGTTCTGACGGTGGACAAAAATATCGCTCGGAATTGTTTACCCTGGACATTTAGTACTCGCTCTACTGAAATGCCGCCCATGCGACGTTTTCTCAACTCCAAACGTATGCGAAAAACCTGGTCGGAATAGGGAGTCATTATGCCAATACTGGCATCATTTATTTTCCCCCAAGAACTAGGCCACTTTTTGCGCAATTCTGACACTCTTTCCACCACCTCATAGACTTCGGCATTGTTGTAAAATGCTGTCGAATTCTTGTCTTGAACATCTTCTCCCCGTGTAGTGAAAAAGGTTAGAGGATAAAATTTCTCATGTCTAGGTTGTTTTCCCGAGGCTATCAGTTTCTGTTCGTAGAAAAGCTCTGAAGTGAATTTAATTATGGCTTCATGAGCACGATAGTTTTCACACAAAAGTATTTTGCAGGGAAAATTTGAAGGAAAGTGATCGTACAAACGTTCCAAGAGGGAAATGTGCAATTTGCGCTCCTTTGCAAAGGCTGAGAACAACTCCGGGCTCATTTGCATGTGATCACCAGCAAGAACAATGCGTGTACTGTCATTTGCTAAGGCTAAAGGCATAATAGCTTCACATTCCATAGCTTGGGCAGCTTCGTCGAGGAATATGTGTGTGAAGTAGCCCTTGGGGAGATCTAAATTGGCTAGTTCCATTGAAATGCTTAAAGTGACCACTACAATACGATGTTTCATAATGTCCTCAACGCTAGGACGCCTAAAGTTACCGGCGCCATCAGTGATGCAGTACTGAAAAAGGCGGGAGAAAACGAAACGTAAATTCATATATTAATACTTGTATTTTTAATATTTAATTGTTTTTATTTTGTTAATTATTTTATAATAAATTAATCATAATTGTTAAGATTTCTTTTTATTTTTTTTAAACTTACTTTTTGTACTACACTATTTACAGTGGCAACCCAACGTTTGTGATAGTACACCCTCAGGGGTGTGGCCTCTTCAAGACCGGCTTCTATCCATGGATGGAGATATTCTTTAATATATAAATCAGCCGCTGAGTTAGAGTGGGTACATATTAAAATTTTTGCTTCTGGCTGTATTAAAAGTTGTTTAATGGCTTGTGCCAAAGTGTATGTTTTGCCCGTGCCAAATGGTCCTATTAGCAAAATGGGAGGCAATTTTATGCTTAAAGACGTGGTAATAGCATTGACGGCCTCTCGTTGCTTAGCATTTAATTTGGGCTCACAAGTCTCCGACCATTGTTTTTTGGGCGTCCAAGGAATATTGGGCTCAATTTCAGTAGCAGGAAAGATAATTTTGAAATCGGTTATCTTGTCAACCGCATGATGCCATTCACAATAGGGTAAACGATTTAATTGGAATTGTATATCGACAAGAATTTCAGTATCTGATTTTAACTGCATACCGTCGACACATTTAGAGCCCAACTTTAGGTAGATCACATTTTTGCCCTTATCCTCTATGACAGCCTCGTAAACTTGACGTTTTTTATCTTTTGTGACGGCGTTCAATTCCTCAACAGGGGAGATGTAAACACTAGAACAGTTGGATAATATCAGACGACCTGCCGAAGTATCTTCCGATACATCTTTACCCAAATGCATTAAAGCAAATAGTTCCCCCGATAACGAGTATTTGGCAGTACTTGTTGCCATGCCAGCCGGAGTCAAGATATAATTAGAAGTAATACCCAGTTTGGTGCGTAAATTGAAACGGGCAATTTGTTCGTAGCGCGCAATTTCCTCTACATACAGCAACTCATGTATGCGTGAACGATAGTTGTTTTGTGTCAGGCGTTTGTCCAATATAGTGGACTGGGTAAGGGTAAATGTTTGAGCACGAGGGCAGGGATAACGTTCTAACATTTCCTTTTCATGCTTCAAATCATTGAGATAAGCTTCAGTCTTCATGTGAGAGCCGATCGTGGTCTCAAATTTCACCAATTGCGTATTGGAAACATCCCATCTGGTAGCCGAACTATTAATGATATCACGTCTTATTTCTTCAATCTTTTCGGCATCACTGACCGGCACCACATCAACACACAGGTGCCTTACTAGCAGAGGCTCAGAGCCTAAATCAAAACAAACTGCTTGTCGAAATGTACCATAGATTTCGGTGTGAAATTCTACAGTCACCTGATGCTCAATTTGTGAATGCAGGGCATCGGTTTTTTCGGAAATCTCTGACGGTTTCTTTGTATCCTCCTTACCCACCGAACAGTTTAGTAGTGATGAAACTGACGACGTGCCTGAGACAGAGGCAGAAGCCGAATGCTTGTTAGAAACCCATTCTTGATTGGTTTTTATGTCCAATTCGATTGTGGTCTCGGCAGTTTTAATGGTCTTTATAGCAAAATGGCTGCGATGGGCGTCTTGTAGTAGCGCCACTGCTTTCAAGGGTTTATTATTGGTTCTTAAAATAAACACCCATTCACGTTTGGAGGTCTTTGAACTTATACTTGTTACCAAATCATGTTCACACTGCGCCTCGATGCCTTCTACTTTTTCAGACATGATCTTTTCGGGCACAGTGGACTGTATCCAACGTTCCAGTACTTGCTCCGTATATGATTTGCCATAAAGCTCCTTCTCACAAGCTTTCAGCAAACGCATACGTCTGTACTCGAACCGATCCTTCCACTCGTTCAGTTCATCTTGGCCATGGGCCTCTACACATTGATTTCCATAGTGGCACAATTGCGATTCGCCCCAGGACTCACAAAGACTATACGAATCGAGAGTAAAACCACGAGGAGGTGGTCTCCATTTCCAATCGCGCCCTTCATCAGACATAATCACATTTTGATGAGCCTCGGTTTGGCAATGTTGCCTTAGCTCATTGCGTGAGCCAAATGTTATAGCACAATATGAACAGGTTGTGCTATTGGCATTTTCACCGCCACTCCCTGCCCCCACACTCTCGTCACTTATAGACTTATTACTGCCCGACACTTTAAGGGCCGCTAAGAGATCGGTATTTTTTTGCAATACAGCCGTTATATTGTTGCTCGCACCATTTTGTGTGGGATTTTCACGCTTTTTAATGCCTTTATTACTGAGCGGTTTACTATACCTATCTAGAGGCAGATTATTTGTAGCCCAATGATCGAGTTTTGTATCGAGTATAGTCATTTCGTCTTCTAAGCGGGTATTATTAATTTTTTGCGTTGTCTTATTGCCACCGTTTAGCATTTGTATAACGGATTTATAGCGCTCTAGGGTTTTGCAAATATCACCAAATCCTTGCTGATGTTGAACTTCTGCTATCCATTCGGTTAAAAGTTTTTCAGCTTCCTAAATTTGAAGATTAAAAGAAAAAATATTTTCATATGTGTAAACATTACATTTTTTCTGGGTTTTTTACACTTCTGAGTAGGTAAATGTATGTATATTTATGTCATTTAAACATTTTTTTTTTAAAACTATAAGAAAATTTTTGATTAACTTTATGGCTTTTTGTTTTACTTGTAATAAAAACTTGTAAATATTCCCTCATATATTTATTAAGTGAGTGCAGAAGTACACATACATATGTATATTTTTTAAATGTAGCTGAATTCAGTCAGTAAATTCTGAGTCGCTTTTTCAGGACCCTTCAATTTTGCCCATCTGATAAATGTAAATCAAAAGTTACACTTACTAATTTTTTCACTTTTAAAAAATTATGAAAAAATTTTCATTTTACTTTTGTAAATTGGACAAATTTTTAACATTTTTAATATAAAGTTTACTTTAAGGCTTACATTTATGTATCTTTATTTGTTTATTTTAAGTAATAACCATAGCTTAGGAAGAAAAGTCGACAGAGAATATGTATTAGGGAACAGTCATTTTTTTAACGCGATGTTTCATTCTAGATAAATGGAGATTTGTTATTTATTATTTAAATACATATGTACATATGTATGTATGTATGTAGGCTTGTTGTTATTTTAAATTTTAATAATTTTTCTTTTATCTTTTGTAAACCTCTTTGTTTATATTTTTTTTTTTAAATGTAAACCTTTTGTCATTGTTGACAGAAATAACTCTTGCCAGATTAAAACGCATCGCGCAACGTTTTGGTTTAAGATGTTCTGTATAAAGAGGATCCCGTTACATATTTTATAATTGTAATAACTTTAAGTAATCATTAAAGTTGCAAACCAAATACCTATTTCTAGATGGTTAAATGCAATAAAAATTTAAGCCAAGAAGCAATACAATTGCAAGAAAAAACAGAAAAAATGCTAGAGAGAAATTAGCAAATAAATACCTACATAAATATCTAATGTATACTTATGTACATATAAATGTACCTATTATTTATACTAGCATGATGTCTACCTACTACTTTAACAAATAGTAGCTCAATAAATGTATTTTTGAAAAGCTGAGAAAAGGTTGCAACACTTTTTAAAATAAGGCCTTAAGTGGCAGTAAATATGAAAAGTATTAGGCCTAAATAAAAAACAATTTGAAACACTTAAAGATAAAAGTTCAAACATAGTGAGCATGTTTTTGTTAATTAAATGCTTTGCAGAAAAAGTTAAAAATTGAATTTAAAACAAACACATTTACATATTCATGTATGCATTTTTATTTTTGCAATAAGAAACTTATCCGCACTCGCTTAATTTCTATTAAGAATTTTTTATTACATACATATGTAGGTACATACATATGTATATTTAAAAATGTTGCCAATTACCGTATATTTTTTTAATTTACACAAAGCGTGCGCTAACCAACGTCTTGTCCGTGAAACACTGGCCAAACAATCCATTTGCTGTTCACCTAGCATTGATAAAATTTTACGGGCATCATTTAAACAGGACTCATATTTGCCCAATTCTAAGAGGCATTCGCAACGGCCCAACAGGCAAATAATATGTCGATCTTTTGGAGCACGATTTCCGACGAGAGGAGGTGAACATAGAATTTGATCGTAAAGTGTAGCAGCACGGGACCAATTACGCCATCTGACATTCTCATGAGCCTGCATCTCCTTATCGGACATATCTGTGGGTGTATGTGAGTGAGGTTAGCTTTGTTCCGTTGTATTTTTTTCAGTTTCAAAACAATGTTGTCTTCTTAAAAGGACGTACTCCTTAGGCGTTTGTTAGAAGTTTTTTCTTTACTTAATTTATTATTATAATTTACACTTTTTTTAATTATGACATTAAAAGTTTTAAACATGGCTTAGTTGTTAAGACATTCTGAACCAAATAATAGTTATTTAAAATAAATCTAAACGGGAAAATATAAAAAGAAAAAAATGGTAATGTTTATTAATACTTTTTAAATACCTATTAAACATTGTTAAAAAGGCTTGAAACAGTAGACGGATAAAAACCATGCGGCAAAATTCCTTTTTTAACAAATAAGTATTTTTATTAATCTTTGTATATGTACGAATATATCTACATACATACACAGGTATATAAAATTTTATAGACACCGGTTCAACTTTGTCATATATTGATATTATATAGGTATGTATATATTTTTGTGATTTTATATAAATTCTCTTTTTTATATTTAATTTCACATTTTTTCAATTATTTATTTAAAAATTTTACATTAATTTGTTTTTTCTAATTCGGTATGGTTTTGTTATATATTTATGTTTTCCTTTGACATTTTTCGTAATTTTATTTGTTTTTCTTTCACTTATATTTTTTTCTTATTTTTCTCGTTTCTTAGTGTACAGTCATTTTTTCTTGATGGTAGGCGACCTTATTTTTTTATTTTCACATGATATCTAAAGATTTCATTAACGTAGATTACTTTTTATGATATAAAACACATTTATTTCCAAATTAATTATGTTTTCGGTAAATTTATTAAAAATAAAGAACAAAATATTTAATAAAAAAATATCATACCGTCGTTACTCTGCTGCCGTGTATATGGTCGAGTAAAGACACCGCATAGTGTTATGAAAATAGTAATTAATCGAACATATGAAATGTACAAATAATCGGTTTAAAAATTTGGAGCAAGAAAATTAAGGAGAAATAAACTTTTTAAAACGTTCAAAAATATATTAAGTGTTTTAAAACAAACATAATAAACATGATTTATATAATTTTAAAAGCATTTTTGTACAAATTATCTCAGTTTAAGCACTATCTCTTAAGATATTTACTTTTTATACAACTCCTTATAGGTATATATTGATAGTTTTTGTTTGCACTAAAATGTCGTGTCAAAAACCAACAGGAATTTGTTTATTAAAAGAAACTCACAAATATCAAAGTTACCATATGAATAACAGCAAATAGAAAAAATTATTTATTATGCAAATTTAACAATTAATCAATAAAATTAAGCTGAATTCAACATGAATTATAAATATAAATATCTATCTATTTCAGAGTTATAATATACGTATATAACATTCTTATGAATTTTGTTGTATCAATCTGGCTACTTTTGTTTTATTTTTTTCGCATATTTTTTCTTCTAGTACTTTTTATGAATGCTTGAACATAACACAATTACACCAAATTATTAACAATTTTATGTGCATTCATGTTTATTTGTTAAAATTTTTAATAAACATCCTCGTAAGCATATTTTTGTTTAATAATATATATTTTTTCTAGTTTTTTACTTTTCTCTTTTCACTTGTACACAGCTGTTATTCGGGTATGTATTTCATTGCAAATTTTTTCTCAGCCATTTATTTTTTTACATTTTTCGCTATTATTTTCTATTGGTTATTACGTCATTTATTTGTTTGATATTGAACGCAACAACACTCACCTTAAGTTTTTAGTTTATTAAAAAAGTTTTAAAACTATTTATGCACTAATTTTTACATTTTTTCTAAGAAAACGAAATTAAATAAAATTCCTAAAACTGCACATCACGCACAAAAAGAATTTACACAAAAACCAAACGAGTTGCCGGACTAATTTTACGCCATTTGCAGCAATGTAATAAAAGGAACAAAATATTCTTCACGGTTGCATTTTTAAGGTACTTTATATAGTTAAATTTCCAAATGTTGGTAACGGTAAAAGCAGTAGAGTGTTAAGAACACATTCATAGGAGGTTCAAAAGGGTTATACGGATGTATTTAAATGATCGTTTGTGTTTTTAAACAAAATTTAGCAGCTTTTAATAATTTTTTAAACAGACAGATGTTTTGTTCTATTCGTGTCATATTGCTAAAACACTTTTTGTTAAATCCTGCTCATGACAAAAGACATTATATCATAAAAATTTGCTTACCCTTTTTTCTTCCCCGCCTTTAAATTTAACAACTATTATTAATAGATTTACTTGTATAATTCGTTTACTTTACTACTAATACTTTTAACAATAAATTGTTTTTTGACGACATTTTTTAAATCTGCAACATGAGTAGCCCATCATCACAACAATCGAAAGGAATAAGCAAAGATTTGTATAAATCTATGAC
>NDXZ01009185.1:0-14646 GCA_003055125.1 Paykullia maculata | reverse complement strand
CGTTTAAATTTATAAACATCCGTCGGAAATACAATTATTTATACTTAAAGTAATTTAACCCGAACGAGAATTATAATAACTTATTAAAGTGGCTCCTAAAATTTTTTTTCATTTAACAGGAACACTTCAAAAAAACCTTTAGAACCGGTTTGAAAACCACCGTTTAAATTTATAAACATCCGTCGAAAATTTAATTACTTGTACTTGAAGTATGTTAACCCAAACGAGAATTATAATAAGTTATAAAAGTGGCTCCTAACATTTTTTTCGTTTAACAGAAACAAAGTGTTTGCAGCTTTAATTCTTATTAAATATCTGACAAATAAATTATTACGTTTTACCCAGTATTACAAAATTAAAATGATTCAAGTATAAACAAATCTTTTGAGTTTGGTAGTTTAATTTTGATGTTTGTATTGAAAAACTAAAAAAACTCCTCTTAGATTTTTACTTTGAGAGTCTTACAACATCTCCGCTAATATGCCAAGGTTTGTGTCGATCAAATTAATGATTAAGGATTTGTGATCTTTTTTATTAAATATTTAAATAATTTTTTTTAATATGTGGCGTATGGTTAATATTAATATTGACCATAATTTATTGTTCATAATTTCAGCTTTTAATGCAGATTTTTGTCAAACTGAAAATATTTTTTTAAGCATATAAAAACGTAGAAAAGCTTTTAGAAGTAAATTTTTCTTAATATGTATATATGTTATACTATTTTTTTTTATTAGGTGGAAGCATAGTTATGTAATTTATTAATTGTGGTGTAGGGTATATTATGGTCGGTATTAAGGAAGTATAGTCTTCCGAATTGTTTTATGGTATTTTTTTTTTTAGAATATTTCATTTTTAATAACATTGATTGTAATATTTTTCAGACACATTTCCTGGTTAACAGTGCACAGCAATAATTTATAAATGGTTTAATCTTCATAGAGAGTTTGAAGTCCCATTAGCTTTAGTGTATTTTAATTTGGCAAAAATTCTCACATTAAATAACACAATTTTTTTCTCTTAAAAAATATAAAATAAATAATTAATTGATTTGTCAAAAATTTATTAACACCAGCTCTGTGTTTGTGTGTGATTTATAAAATGGATTTAATTGTGATAAAAAATAAATTTTATTTGCAAAAACATGTAAAATAATTTTACAAAAAAAAAAAATGATGGCAACTAGTTTCTATATTATTATAGCTTTAATAAATATATTATTGTATTCATAGTTGGTTATAAAAGTTCAATAGGAAGTCATTAAAAAATGACATCAGCTTGATTTAATAATATTTACAAATCAAGTGTAAAGATTTTGAAGTGTCATTTTATTAAAGCACTAACACTTTAATTAATTGTATTCATAGAATTAATATATTTACACTTTAAGTGTGTGCTAAAATATTATAATAAATTCAAATGGAAAACTATAAATAATTCTATTTATCATCCTAGTTTGGGTAATAGTGCCAAAAAGCTAAAATAATATATAATCAATATTAATCATACAACATGTATGTACAACGAAATAAATATTTCTTATTTCGTAGACTAAGATGGAATGAGGGTGAGATCTTTAATTGGTTTATTATGCTTGGAAACTTATGTTGTTTATTGTCCTCCTAAGTGTCGCGACATGTTATTAACAACAACATTAATCAGTTGATTTTGACACATTTGGCACTACAATTTAACTAGTTGTGTGATGTTAACAGCTTTTACAAAAAAAAAAAAAAAACTTTGGCAAATCATTTTTTTTTTCTAAGACATTTTGGCTAACATATGTTAGCTATATATATTTTTGGAATATATAGAAATAGATTGAAACAAAAATAGGACAAAGTAATTGGAAAGCCATAGAAATGTATACAAAAATCAAAAAGGAAATCCGAGATATATTTGAAAATACATATATAAAGCTAATTAAAAAGATAATTAACATGCAAATTCATTTTATTTGTTACGTTTTATCTATTTAAAAACATTTAAAAAATCCTTTTTTTATTTTGGGAGTTGATTTGGGTAAAGCAAATAAACACTTTCTTTCTAAAAAAGAGGCGAAAGTCCATAAAATTGTGCTTTTTGTTTAAAATTTATACTTTTAAAAGGAAAATAACATCTTTTTTATATAACAGGCATTCAAACTAAAACTATCTTCTAACTGGCGCATGTTTGGAATTAAACATTTTAATGCTTATTAATTACAAGAAAAACCTATCAAGTGGGATATCATACATAAAAAAAAATCAAGCTTTCTATAAGCGCTCTTCCCGAACACTTATTGACACTTATTGAGGCCATTTAAGAACGCTTTTGCTAATTAAGTTTTTTTTTTGTGGTGGGGAGGAATAATTACCTCTTTTGCTTTTTTACCTTAAATTTTAATAAAAAAATATCTTTTGCATGTGTTACAATTCATTCATAATTAAAAGTTATCTATAAATAAAAATATTAAGCTTTTTTAAGCTTATTTTGGCAGTAATTAAAACTGCATTAGGCTTTTATAACTCGAGAACCGTACGATGACAAATTAACTCAGAAACACTTAAGTGTGTGACTTTGCAAAATTAAATAGACCCTCTCTTCTAATGGTTTGTTAACTAATAAATTATTGCAAACATCAGTCATTTAAAAACCATCGTTTTTTATGGTGGTTAAATTTGAAATGTTTTTCACTTAAATAATTTTTTGTTTCAAACCACTCACCTTGAGAACAATTCAATATTGATGAAAACATATTCACCGCTGTCAATCATATTCAACTCTTCAGCTGTCAGCATAATTTGACGTATCGACTGGGGGTCAGCACACATAATGACAACTGTAATAAAGAATAGAAAAAAAAGATCAATTTATTTGCCCGTATTGAAAAAGAGAATTCTTATTTTAGCTTTAAAGTACACAATAAGTAGTCGCCAAACACTTAAAGGCTAATAAGCCCTCGTTATAAAATCGTATGCAAAACAGTACTTGAACAAATAATTATGATCTCAATTTAATTTTTAGGCAACACTACTTTGTTTTCTTAAATATAAAATAAGTATTAAATAGGAAGTAAAATTTTAGTTACTTATAATATAACTTTTTTAACCCTTGACGTTTCAGTTTAGTATTACAACTTCGATTTGAAATAAATTTTATAATTTTAAAATTATGGCAGTATTCGTTTCTGTTTACCAAAGACTGCAATCTTTTACATACAAAGTATCAGGGTTAAATAGTTGAAAAAGAAAAAGTGGCAACTTTATCTAGTATAGACAAAAACCTTAATATAACAAACCTTACGTTAAAAGTTAAAGGTTAAAAGAACTTCCCTTTAGTTAATCGTTCACTTTTAGATTAAAATGTAGCTATAATAATGAAAAACTATTTATCTGTCCGATAACATCCGTACTTTAGCTATTGGTTATTTGTAATAATGACCCTAAATATCTCGATATTATGTGTTATTTCTTTTTCGTTTTGTAATAAGTTTTTGCGCGATTTTTTTAGTATCTACATATGTGTATGTGTACAGGAAATGTGATCATGCTTTGCACGGCAGCAGACAACAAATTTAATTTCTGTTATTTGTTAAAATTAAACTTAATATATGAAGTTTTTATTATTATTTTTTATTTTTTTAAATACAAAATAAAAAGTTTTTTTTTTTAAATAAAAAAAAATTTTTGTATTCTGATCGAGTAAAATCCCGAGACAAATTTATGCGTATAACATAAGCTTTGTGTGGACAAAAAAAATACATTTTTATGGTTATTGAGGACAAATTATCAAATACTGAAAATTTAATTAAAATCCACCAATTTTTAAATTGCTTGGGACGGAAAGGGTTATAACAAAATAAGAATAAATTAAATAGAAGAAAGAGAAAAAATAATATAAAATAATAATAAAAAAAAAATCAGATATAAACACAACTATTTTCATTTAAAATGTCGCAAGCGTTTAAATAAAACGTTTTTAAAGACAACTATAAGCAAATTTCCCTAAGAAAGTTTAAAACCCCGTTTATATTTTTATTCCATATGGAAACAAATATTAAGCAGTTTATAAATAAGAAAATATTATTCTAACAAGGTTGTTAATTATTTTGACAAATTAACTACAACTAAAGATTTACTAACAATTTTTTTTTAGAATGTTAAACAGGTTAATAAAGAAAAACCCAAAAAACGGAGCACTTTAAAAGACAATTTTTATTTTTAGACTTAATGTTATTTAAATGATTATTTATTCACAACTATTTGATTTAAGTGGGGGTTTTTTTATATCGTTTTTGCTTTGATTAGAATAGTAATTGAAGTTTATTGTTCTTTATAATTTATTACTTACGTCAGTGGTAACGCGCACACTTTGCACGTTAAGATACTGAATTTAAGTTTATGTATGTTTATGTATAGCAAAAAGAAAGAAAAAAGACATTTATAGCGTGGGTAGTTGGTTAAGGCGATGGCTTTAAAAAGAAAACAAGAAATTAAAGATTTTTTCTTTAATAATTTTATTTGGGTAATAGGTTGGTATTATATTAATAATATTTTACATAGAAACTTATATTGAGTTATATTGAAAAACAAATGACAAAAATGACTTACTGGTAATTACTTTAATAAATAATTATTTTAAAACATTAAAATAAATATTTGCTTGTCAAAGCTTTTACATTTTTCTAATAGTAAAAAGAGCTTCACTTATAATTTAACTCTTTTGCAGCTGTTTGGTAACCAGTTATTTAAATGTTTTTTTCTGTAAATACATTTCTTAGACAGGGCCATGAGTTTTTTGACAGCTCAAACAAAAAACCCCCAACAATATTTGAAACTTATGGGGAAAGCAAATATATAACTGGTAAATGCCTTCATTCCTTCATTAATCCTTTTTTCTGCATAAAATAATTTAAAAATTAAAAAGATTTTCTTGTAAATTTTTACCCCAAACTACGATTGAATATTTTACGAAAACATAATAAATCGTATTTTAATATTAATGTAAATGAAGCACATTTTTTTTTAACACAATTTTTCTTATTTTATTTTAAAATAAATTTTTTTCATAAGACGAAGGAAGTATGGAGGAAATGAATGTATTTATTTCAATGTTCCACCTGTTTAACAGGGAATGTAGTGTGAATTATATTTTGTTTTTACTTTCCTTACATTTTTGGCAACAACTTACATTTGGTTAAGTGCTTTTTGTAATTCTTGGCTGAAATACAACGAAAGTCAAGCAACCGATTAACCAACAAACAGCACTGACCATAGACAAAAAAAAACCAAACCGGCTAAAAATAATTGTTGTGTGCAATTTTTAATTACATTAATTTTTCATTTCAATATCATTTTTATTGTGACATTTTAATTTAATGTGTTTGGTCGTTAAGTTAAATGAATAAATTATATAAAAATTAGTTTTTCTCATATAAAATGTGTCTTTTATTAAGCATTTTCTGTCTTTTAATTTAAATTATTGAAAGAATAATCTCAGACATTTATCGATCTTTTTTATTCGTTTATGTATAAAATAAAATATCGTATAAATGTCCGCCTCAACTTCGCTGGGCGTCGCATATACGTGAAATAGATTAGTGTCTGTACCGTCACCTAGTGACATTAGCAGACGGTGGTCCAACGACGAGTTAAATTATTATGCGTTAACCATCGCCCCTGTGTGACTTGCAAGGAACACACAGGTAGCAACTTATGCACCCCATTAAGATTCTGGATAATAGAGTAGGCACCTTGCTTAAGAGCTCGGGATATCTAGATTCCCTTTGCGGTCAGACCTACCTATATAAGGTAGAGCCTGATAAGGTCCGGCTGACCGAAGTCTGTCACTAGCACAATCATCAGCCAGGACTCCGACCTTCTTTGCACAGCATGTGTTATAAGTTACACTCATAGAGATGTGTATTCAACCGTCCGAAATAAGTCCGAAGACGAATATCATTAAACATAGTCCAACATAAATGCGAAACCCAGGTATCAAACCACAGCCACCACGTGGACCCCGAAGGGACCTCAACCAATCAACCAGTCCAGTACAAGTCCTGGGGGCTTACTGGTTCCCGTGGTACCAGATTGATTCTGGTGAATCACAAATTTGGGTCCAGCCACCCGAGGCTAATGCAAGCCTCTTTTGCCCTGAGGGCATTAGCACCATGATGGGGATATCATCATGATGCTTTTCTAACTACCCCGAGGGGGGGTCGGCGCATATCCAAAATATCAAATTTTCCACGACTCTGGCGCATAAATCAGGCTGAATTTGATCGATGTAATGGGTTTTTTGGCTTTGAGGGCCGCTGTGGTTTGTGGCTTGTTCGCATAGACCTGCATCTTAAGAAAAACCTAACAAAAAAGTCTAACGAGGTCAAATGGCATGATCTCGGTGGCCAGTTTATAAAACCTCCATCTAAACCTCGCCTTCCTGTTGAAATCTCATGTCGTTGGTTGCCAAAAAAAAGTTGGTAATCATGGACCTACACAAAGTGTTCGAAAAACTTTTTCGGAATGCATTTTAATGAAAAAATTTTGTTTGTTGACGTTCTTATTGATCCAGAAATGGGCCTTATTTGATAAAATAATTCTATCGTATACAAACGAGTTGTTGAAAGCTTCATCTGTGCATGGTGATTTGGTAAACAAACCGAACAAATAACAGACATTTTGGCAGACTGTCAAAACTCGAAAGTGCCTATTGGAAGACCATTTACAAACAAATCTGTTATATTATGCTGTAAACACATAGACAGTAGCAGGCTACCGACTACACGACTATAAATGCTGTTGGCTACATTTGTAGTCGTATAGTCAGCTACATTATTATACGACAGCAACGTCGTATTAAATCGACTTATTTCTTTTAAACATTAATGCATTAACTATATTTTTGTTTTGAATATTAAAAATACATTTAATCCCTAATTTTTTTTATTTTAAAATTTTATTAAATTAACTTAATAACTTTATAACTGTCTATAGTAGTGTTTAAATGGCTTCTTAAATTTAGTTAGTTTTTATACCAATTGCATAGTGGCAACTTTTTTCTGTCTAATAAAATTACAAAAACATTATGATTTATTTATTGAATTCAATTTATGCTTTTGCAAAATGTTTCCAAATGTTGACTTTAAATAAATATAAAAATAATAAATTTTTTCTTACAGGACCATGTCCGTAAACCATCAAGCGGCTCGTATTGTTTGGCTTTTTATCCTTTTTTGTTTATTTATCCTTAAAACAAATAAATACGGCCACCATCAATCAGGTAAATACAAGAATTCTATGAATATTCTAAAATAAGTAAAAGTATTGTGAGTCGAGCGATTTCTGTTTTACCCAGACATTAAGTCTACTTTATTGATTTTGTAGTTGTTTGTATTTGTTTTTTTTTCTCACTTTCTAAATAAATCACAAAAAAACTAAATCATTTTCTTTCTCTTAAGTGTCTATGTGTGTGTTTGTGTGTGTTCGTGTGTAACTTCTCTATGGTTGGTTTGCTGCGTTCGAACATTTTCGCAATTGGATTTGACTCATTGCTAATTTATTCGTGGCACAGTTTCATTGTATTTTCTTTCATTTTAAAACATTTCGTTTCGTTTCTTTTTTTCAAGTTGTAAAATGTATATTTGTTTAGGTCTTGTACTGTTTGATTATATGATTTGATTACTTATCTGTCTGTTTTTGTGTTCTTTATTTAAAATAATAAATTATATTTTTCTTTATTTAAATTTCTTTGGGTGTTTTTGCAAAAATCATTAAAGAGTTCTAAGTAAAAAATATCATTTATTTAACACATGTGTCCGCCCCATAACAAATTAAATTTTGTTAAAAATAAATAATAATAAAATAAAAATAAAAAAAAAATTGTGAATATTAAAATGAAGTGAAAGGGCCAAAGAAAAAATTGTTCAGTTTGTTTTCCTCTCTGTCAAAAAATATATATGTACACAGGATACAAATGTTTTACTAAAATCTCTAATTAGTTTAAAGCGTAAATAAAAATACGTATCATCAGCTTATTATTAGTTGGGTACATTCTGTTAAATAAAATAATAAAATTTAAAGAAAAACCTTAAAATTTTTCTTAATCATTTTGTGTAATTATTTGTATTTTAACAAAACATTTTTTGTACACATTAATGACAGTTTGTTAACTTTTAGGAAGGTAGGTAGGTAGGTCGAGAGAAGGAGCCTTGAAAGGTCTTATGTGACATACACTTAAGCCTGCAATCGGTTTGTTGTGCGCTTCTTGCGATAAGAAAGAGAGAGAAAGAAAAAATAGCCAATTCGAAGGAAAATCGAGAAATCCACACACGGTTATACAAACAAATTTCCTCAGCGCTTCCCATCCTACACCTCCTAAGTGAGCCACGACTGGCATCGTGTCCAACATAAAACATTGTGCTCTTGCCTGTGCAAAAGCAAGGCATTGATATAGGGAATGGTTCATCGTTTCGATGTCCTCCCAGCGTGCTCTGAAATCGCTATTCTCCACCAATCCTTTGTCCTATATTTATTTGGGTCATTCCATTGGGCTCTAGTTAGTTTGCCAACTGTTTTATCATTCCACAGTACCTTGTGGGTGATTTCTGCCCAGCTTTTCAACTTAGCCTTTGTTGCAATGAATGGTTTTGGGTTCTCTAGGTCTTGCAAGATATTTGCTCGTTTTTTCCCGATTACACCGCAATGGCCAGGTACTTTTGGGAAAAAGAAATTATTTTGTTGTTGTTTTATGATCTATATATTTTTTTCTGAATTTTGCTTTCTATAATGCACATCCAAACAAACTAATGCATCTCAGTTTCTTATACTTAATCAATTTGAATTAAACTTTGCTCTCACATTGAGGTCTTCTAACAATGCAATTTAGTTATAAGAAAATTGTTAATGTTATTTTTATAGCTACTTCTACTAAACCGAAACCTACTTCATGTGACAATATAACATAATTATAAAAATGGACAATTTTGGATAGGAACGTAAATTTAAATTTTACGATTTCAAATTTAAATTTTATTGAAAAAAAATTATGAGAAAAAATTGGGCTTTTTAATATGTAATAATTACTTTTAGTATGTTTTATATATTGCAACTAGCTTGGACCCGTTCTGCTTTGCTACCCCAAACTGGTTATTCAAAGTTTCTTCTTTTTTTGCCATGTAAATTTTATTTAAATCGGACCAGTTTTTTACTAATTAATACTTTTTCCTGTTGTTCCACTAAACGTTTGAGTTTCTAATAAGTATCGAAAAAGTGTTCTTATTTTGTATGTGTTAAATGTCCATGTTTATTGATTTAGTAGTTATAACGCCCCCAAAAAATTACCAAAATATATATATAATTTCACCCTTCAGGCTCCCAAATTTCAAAAAAGTATCAAACACCTATCCACTTATTAGGAGCTTTTTAAATTTTTTTTGTATCTCGTTTAGTTTAAGGTAAGGTAAGAGGTACCCACAGTTATGACTTATGACTCTACCTCTATGCGTTTGGGCTATGCGATAATGAATTAATCAATCAGTCATCATTAGTCACGTTACTTCAAAACAGTTGTAATTAAAATTAAAATTTTGGTCAAAAATAAAAGTCGATGCTTAACATTTCATAATTCATTCAAAATATCGCGAAACGGGTTTCATGTTAAAAATAACCGGTAAGTCAAGAAAATATAAGATGATATATATATGTATGTAAGAACAAAAAAACATGTATTTGTTCAATCTTTTTTTGTAAAGCAAAACCAAAACAGATACACTAAAGTTCCCATAGAATTTATATTAAAATTTATAATAATATTTTTTTGTGATTGGGAATACAATTTTTGTGTTGGGAATAAGGGATTTTTTTTGGGATAATTTATTATTGCTATATAATATTCTTATTTTTAGTTAACAATATTTTTAATTTTTATTTAAAAATTCATGTGATAACTTAAAAATTCTTTTAAAGTCGTTTAAATTAGTTTTTTTTCTTTTATAAAAAAATTCCCAAACAATTTTCAGCTGTAGAAAATTTTCCTTAAATTCTTAATTAAATACAATTTTTTGATAAATAATTAATTGCAAAAAAAAATTTGGGGTAAATTTTTGTTTAAAAATATTGCATTTAAAAAAAAAAGTTGTTGACAAAATTATGGATTTGTAAAATACCCAGTAAAAACTTGCAAATTGTACTACTTACTTTTTGGCAATTTAACTCATTACTTTAGCACGGCAATGTCATTGGAAGCAAGTACATGCCTCACTCCCTTACAAAATAAGGGACTTAAATAAGTCATTTCCACCCTCGCTTACAAATAGGAATTTTGTGAAGCCAATATTTTAATGTCATTAAGTAACTACTTACTAGCAACAAATAAAGCAGCCCCTGAGATTATTAATCGAGAATTATATGAGTCAATACTTTTAAAATATTATCTCACTATTTGCTTTTAATAAGTAAAATATCCAAATGATTTTATGGGCTTACAGAACTCATTATCAGCAATTTATTATATTTGGGTTCCTTAAAAACGAAACTATAAACCTCAGTTTCGTTTTTATGGAAATACGTTACGTTTTACAGAAATACTTAGAAAAAACCTTTAGAGTCGGTTTGAAAACTGTCATGAAATATATAAACATCCGTTGAAAATATATTATTACTTAAACTTAAAGTATTTTAACCCAAATGAGAATCATAATAGATGATTTGATTGGCTCCTAACAATTTTATCAGCCCAAGTGTATGCAGCATTTATTTCTTTTTAGATATCTCTTGAATAAATTATTACATTTTACAATATAATCTTGTTATTAGAAAACTACTTCTTAGTAATGCAGACGGTAAGTTGTGCTCATTGAAAAGTATGTTATTGTGTAAAAGCAATTCAATACCCAGTTTTTTCTGGGTATTTCTAATCATTCTTGATTTTTTTTATAAAAAAAAAAAAATTTTTTTTCTGTGAAGTATTTTATTTACCAAAAAAATTACTTTAAATTTTCCTCTTACAAAATACTTCCTATAAACACTAGTACCACTTAGGAATAGTTGAGAAACTCTGTTCTAATGCATACGAGACCTTTTCTTTGATGTTTATTAGTTAGTTGTGGGCATTTAAAGTCAATAAAGATATTTTTTAATTACCACAAAATTACCGCAATAAAAGTAAAAACAATTAAATGAAATGACAGAAATTGGCAATAGAACTACATATTTAGAGACTCAACCGCAACTGTCTCTCAAGATGACAGCTTGTCTGATGATAGATGTTTGCGAAACGTATTTATTTATAAGAAAAAGTAAAAAAAAAACAAAAAATAATTGTTTATATTTTTAGCAGTTTTGACACGTACAATGTATTATTTATTATTGTTAGAAATAAGTATTGAGTATTTTTAGAAACTTATTTCATTTACAGTTGCAAAATTATAAAATTGTTATTTTTGGTTTTTGGTTGCAACTTTGACTTGATTCATACACGCGGTGATTATGATTAGAAAATATAATATTAAATCATACTGACGATTAGTAAGAGGGGGTTTTTATAATCCCATAAAAACAGGGAATATTTTGAACAAGTTTTGTCAGCGATTTCCCTAATATGTTTGTTTGTTTGTAGGTATATGAGTGAATATTTTTTGTAAATTTAGCATTTTTCTTTTCTTTTTTTGCTGAAAATTCTTTTGCATAATTTAAGTTTTATTGTGTTTTTAGGAATTTTCCCACGAAAAACATTAAATTCCTTTAACACAACAAAGAAGATGAAGTTTTTCTTTAGAACACACCCAAGTAGATTAGAAAGCACTTGTTAAGTTTTACACATCATCTATGAGCTACAATTCACAAGGGCGTTAGCACATAATGTAAATACATATATGTATCTGTCAGTCGGTGTATCGGCCTACTACAAAAGAACCATTAAAATTCTATAGAAAAACTTTGGTACGTGCATAAAATTTAATCGCTTTAATTTATTTAATATTTATTGTAATTGTGAAAAAAAGGGGAAGAAAAACGTTTTTAATTTATTTGTTTTTAATGGCTCAAAAAAACAGTTGAATTTTTTTTAACAAGTTAGAACGTTAAAGTCGGTCAAAACCGACTTTATTTTGACCTACATTGAATGTGCATGTATGTAAAATATGAAATTCTATATGTCTTAGTTTTTATAAATTTCTAAGCTCAAATTTCTTTTAAAGAGATCTTTAATGTAATTAACTTCAATTGGCCTTATACATATAAAAGCTAGAACTAATTTTATCAATTTTGTCAATATTTCTGGTTGGCTGGGCTTTGCATACGATTTCTTGCGCTTTACGCTGGAGCAACATTTTAGAAGTGCAAAATTGTCTTTTAATATCTCTTGGGTTGAACTTGTTTGGCACCTTATTTTCTTGCTTTTGGATAAATCAAAGTGCTTTTGATCCTTCCTGCAAATGTTCCATATTTAAAATATAACTCTCCATATTCAAGGCTATAAAAACTCTGTTATTGATGCTTCAACGAATACCGAAAATGACTCGCATTGCTTTGTAATGAGCTAAAAAAATTGGCTTTTTGACCCATTACTTTAACACGGCGATGTCATTGGAGGCAAGCACTAACAAAAAGGGCCTCAAATAAGTCTTTACCACCCTCGCTTACCTATAAGGATTTCGTGAAGTCATTACTTTAGTGTCCCCCCGGGGGTAGTTATAAAAGCATCATGGTGCTAATGCCCTCGGGGCAAGGAGGCTTGCCTTAGCCTCGGCTGGCTGGACCCAAATTGTTGATTCACCAGAATCGCTCTGGTGCCACAGGAACTAGTAAGTTCCCGGGATGGAGTCCTGGACTGGTTATTGGTTGAGGTCCCTTCGGGGACCACGTGGTGGCTGTGGTTGATTACCTGGGATTTGCATTAGCAGAACTAGCGGAAAGAGGTGTCAATTTGTACTGATATTCGTCTTCGGACTTATTTTGGACTGTTGAATACACATTTCTATGAGTGTTACAAATAACACATGCTGTAGAAGATCGGAGTCCTAGCTGATGCTTGTTCTAGCGACAGACTTCGGTCAGCCGGATCTTCTCAGGCTCTGCCTTATAAAAGGCCTGTCTGACAGCAAAGGGAACCTAGATAGCCCGAGCTCTTAAGCAAGGTGCCTACTCTATTATCCAGAATCATAATGGGCAGAAAGTTGCCATCTGTGTGTTCCTTGCAAGTCACACAGGAGCGATGGTTAACGCATACTAATTTAACTCGTGGTTTGACCACTGTCTGGTAATGTCAAGAGGTGATGCTACAGACATAAATCTAATTCACGTATTACTTTAGTGCTATTAAGTAACAACTTACTATTAATGAATAAATCAACCCTTTAGATTACAAACCAAAAATGGCATATAAATATTTAACTACTTGCTTTTAATAAGTAAAATATTCAACTGATTCAGTTTACTAAGAACGAAACAGAGCTTTGTTACTACTGTACGTTACGTTTTACAGAAACACTTAGAAAAAACATTTAGAGTCGGTTTGAAAACCGTTATGAAATTTATAAACATCCGTCGAAAATATAGTTACTGTATGTTAATCCAAATGAGAATCATAATAACTAATTTAAATGACTGCTAACAATTTGTTATAACGTTTCACAATATAATCTTGTTATTAGAAAACTACTTCTTAGTAATGCAGACGGTATGTTTTGTACTCATTAAAAGGTATGTTGTTGAGTAAGAGCAAGTCATTACCCAGTTTTTGATAGAAAGTTTCCCGTGATACATAGACGTTTCTAAAAATGAGCTGCTTGAAAAAACTTCAACAGAAATCTAATGTAAAAGGAAAAAAACCAACAAAAATGCAAACGAATATTCTTTAATAGACTTTTCAATTGATAAGGGATTGCCAGCGATGGTAAATGATCTAAAAAGTGGGCAGCGCCACGCCCACAAAAAGTAAAATTATTTTTCAAATACTTCTTTATAAAAAATCCATATGAAACCTTTTGCATACATATTTAGTTTATATGGCAATGCAGTATTACCATCAGAGAAGTAGGCAGTGCCACGCCTTATACATTTTTTAATTGTTAATATATTAAATGTAAAATCTAAAAATTTTGAAAAATTTTAATTAAGAAATTTTTAAGACTATTAAAGAAGCTTTATTTTAATTTATATGTATTTACAATTGGAATATTCGTAACATTTTTAAGTCAAACAAAGAGTCATGCAAATGAACTTTTCTAACAGAAAAGTTGTTTGTTTGTTTTTTTCAAAGAAATAAAAATGTTTACATTGCAAAATATATAGCAGCCTGTATGTATTGCTCTCTATGACTTTTACGTTAACAATCATTGAACTGTAGTTGCCCTTGATGACTACAACAACTATTTAGATTCATGACGATACACTCCTGCAAGAATTATTTTTCAGTGATACTACAGTCTGCCTTTCCCTCTTTTTTATTTGCTTCTATAAATAACTTAAAAAGCAACAATTGTCAAAATAACAATAATACGATATTAATTTTTCCTTTTTTAAGGTATTTCATTGTAAAAGTTTTTTTAACAATTTTTTTTAAATAAATTTTTTATTTTTTTACGGCTTAATGCATCTTAAAAGAGTTTTTATACACTTTTTTTCATTCGAACCCATTGTGCAGTATTAGCAAAAAAAAAAAAAA
>NDXZ01009179.1:465-34645 GCA_003055125.1 Paykullia maculata | reverse complement strand
TGTTAATTTAGCATATTATTTATGAGTTTAAAGTAATCATTTTTAATAATTTAATATAAATATTTAAAAAAAAAAATATTTTTGTTTATTTAAAATATTATTTAAATTTTCTTATTGTTTGCATATACTCGAATGTACATATGTACATATGTATGTATGTGTATATGTACATTGTCTATGTATTAAGTAAAAGTAAAGTAAGTATTTGTGCGACCAGTATTTTTAAGTCTGAGTATGCGTAAAAATGTTTTAACTTTTTTTTATTATCATTATATTTTTATTTTGTTATTTCTAAATGAAGGCATTTGGGTCAGAGACGCCTTATAAAAAATTATAATAAAAAAAATTTCAGACTTTTAACAAAAAGTCTAAAACAACATAGAGCAAAAAAAATCGCCTATAAAAATAAAATGGATGGGCTTGCTTTTAAGAATAATAAAAAAATATTTTTATATTAATAAAAAAGTAGCAGCAAAAAATACTATAATTACTGACTTGTTAAAACAAACTTCTTTGACACCAATTTATTCACACTCACAAACTAAAATATTTCTATAAACAAAAAAATATGTTAAAAATGCAAAAACCCCAAAACTGTAATTAAATATACAAAATATATTTAAATTTTTAACAACTAAAGCTTTTTTGTGTCATTGTTTTGATTTGTAGTCATGATTTTGTTTAAGTTTATGTTTTATATTCGCATTCGTTCATATTAGTATTAGTTTGACTTAGGCTTTAAACAAATAAAAAAGTTCATTATTTTTTTTTTTGGCTTTTGTTTTTATTTCTATTATTTAAATAATAATTTTACATAATAGATTTCAAATGGTTTATGCATTGTGACAATACGAAATGTTTGTATACGTGTGTACATATGTACATAAATACTTACTTATGTATGTTTAGTAACCCAGCCAAAACTTTTATGACCAAATAATAAGTTTAAATGCCTATAAAGTATTGAATCTTTATTACTTATACATTAACACTTCTCAACTCATTATTTCAAAGGGCAATCGATGTCATTGAAGGCAAGTATTTATTATGACCGCTTACAAATAGGAAATTTGTTAAGAAATTACTTTTATTTTTATTCGGTAATTACTTACAGTTAATGGCTGAAATAACCCATTGAATAACAAATCCGCAATTGAAAAATTAGTTACTTTATTACTGTTGAATTACGTTTTATTTTTTATTGAAAAAACGTACAAATAATAGTTCTACGAACTTACAAAACTCGTAAACAATAATGTTACTGTTAGTTTGTAAGGATGGAAATCGACTCATTTTCGATATGCTTTCCCAAAACAAATATTAAAAAAATTCCTAAAATATTGCAGAAGGTATAAGTTCTTATACTAAAAAATGCTTAACCAAATGTGAAGTCCACACCGCAAGACAATCAAGCGAAAAGGATATTAAAAAAATTTTAATCCGTTTGTAATTTCTACACATTCGCAACTCCATAAAGAGACGATTTACTAATGTTAGCCTTATAATTGAAGTTTAGACCGTCTTAATTAATTTTTTAACGGCTGAGATTTAAGCAAAAAACAATTTATCTTCTTCTATCACTTTTTCATGTTTGCATAAGCGGACTAAAGGCGTTTCTAGAAAATCGACAAGGTTTTAAGAAAACACTAATTACATTTCTCTTAAAAAATGTTTGCTAAAGTTCTAAACTACTTTTGATATGTCTATAGCTTATATGAGTCAGTATTGACTTTTTAATTTTAATTGCAAATTAGCGGGTTCACGGCATTTTCCACACAAAACATTTTTTTTTTTTTTTTGTAGAAAAGCATCCACATTACAACAAAAAATTTAATGGTTGTTGTCATATGTGTATTTTTTTCACATACAGTATGTCAAGAATGAGTTTACATATTGAGAAAAGTAAAGTACTTTACAGATTCATTACCAATAAAATAGCACTTTCCGCTTTTTAATACAATTTTTTTTCTTGAATTATTATAATTATACATATATTTTCTAAAACCTAAAGCAAAAAATAAGATAAATTTAGTTTAAAACAGATAAAAAAAATTTAACAACAACAAATTTTATTAACAATTTATATTGTCAATTAACTCTTTTCACAAAAATTAAGGATATGTTGGTAAAAATATTTTTTTCCAACTTTAAATATTTGGTATGACATCCTTTTGCATCTATTACATATTAAAGTCTTTTTCTTGCAATTATTCAACTTTTTTAGGTCATAATCTGACGATATCTTCTGTCATTCTACCATTATTACAGTTTTAGGTGCTGTAATGTTCGTTGGTTGACTTTTTTAGCTACTTTTCTCTTTAAAAACCCCATAAACTATTGATAGTGGTCAAGTCGGGGATTTGCGCAGGAGAATATATAACTTCTCCGTAGTTGTAAATAAGCCGCATCCGCACCATGCGACTGGTGCTTAGGACCGTTGTCCTGAGATAAAATTTGAGTTGTGGTTTTTTGGTCTCTAATGAACCTGAATTTCCTAGCACTGCTTACTAAATTGCTCTTAAAAATGTCTCAGTATTGCATTTTTGATTCTTTAAAAGCCAAGTCTGCCACGCCTTTGCTTAAGATACACCCCCAAATCATTACTGACATTTTTCAAAATGTAACAGACTGGATGTTCTTGTTCATTTCTAGCGATGTTAAGGGCTTTCTTTACACTCTAGTATACCCAAGGTTGTAATACAACATCACTATCGTTTCATCGCAAAATATGACGTTATCCCAATAGTCAGTTAGTTGCGAAACGTGCATTGTAGCGAAGAAAAAACGCTTTTCTATGTTTGCTGCAAGTAGTAAAGGTTTCTAACATGCTGCATTTGATAAAGATTTATTTTTTTAATTGCCTATCGAACCATTTCATGACAAACAACAACACTGCACTTTTCCTTAAGCTCTTTTGCAATTATGCTTGTGGAAATTTGGGGGTTTCGCGCGAATTTTCTAATAACTATACGCTTTATACGTTTACTTATTTCGGACTCCCTTCTTCAAATTCAATCTACCCCCTTTTTTTTAGCTCGATTTGGATCTTTGTAAATTGTTTTACTTGGTACTGAAAACATTTCTAAAAAATCAATCACAGTTTTTCCTAAATGATGGTCAGTTGAAATACGTCGTAAGATAACCTTTTTCTTTGCATTTTTTAAATTGTATAATAGGGGAACTCACTCTTTGATGCAAACTACCAGTGCAAGCCGTGCAGGTCGTGCATATCGTGCAAAAAAGCAAACATTTGCAAGACCACAACAACAAAAAAAACACAAAAATGCAATTTGCTTCACTTGAGCAAATTTGCACAACTAAAAATCCGTGCAAAATTGTCTTACAAAAATTTGCACAGCTGACTACGTGATTCAAAACAAATAACTTTGAACCTGTGCTTACAAAGTTTAACGGCGGCGGAGGCCGACGCGTAAATTACCTTTCGGACATATGTAAATACATAAAAATATACATACGTACATACATTTATACATGCAAACACACATGGTTGTGGTTATTTCTTTATTACTACTGATTTTCAAAACAAATATGTTCTCGAATGTTATGAATGTATATGTTCTTTTTACTGCTAAATATTAAACAACTGCGTTAGCTTTGATATATTGACTGCGGCCAAGGTTATGGCGGCATTGAAGTATTTGTCACCTTCAAAATCAGCTGTTATCAAAAACATCCAACATACTTAGAAATATACACTCACGCTTTGTAGCAAAAAAAATAGTGGATACTTGCATTAATTGCAAATGTGCTTCGAAAAGTGAGTTCCGCTAATATTGACCTAATTGAACTTGCACTACAAAAAATTATTACCACCTTATTTGCAAAGATGCAAAAAAAGTAACGATTATCAAAAACAAGAGTAAGGCACATGTGATCTTTAAATAAATGCAAAACTGAGAGTTAATTGACACTAAAAAAATTAAGCAATTTTTGTTTTTGGTGTATTTTAATAAACTGGAATATTTTTAGTCTTAACCCTTTGAAAGTACTGTATAAATACTGTATAAAAATGTCAACATAAACAAACGTTGACATTTTACTGCCAATAAAGTTAAAGAAAAGCTTATTAATTCTGTATGTGTGAACTCATTTTTGACATACTGTATGTACTATGCAATTGATGAAAGTATTGAATATAGGTGTAAATAACATAACAACGTGCTTTAAAACTTATTATTTTTCTTAACAAACACATGCACAATTTTATCACTTTGTATTTTTGGCAAGTTACTCACGGGTTATCCAGTCCAAGGGACAAACTCACACCTTAAGGTTAACTATTACAGAATAATATTAAAGATATGGTATTTTTAGATTCTATTTCGTACACAGAGTAAGCTGTCAGAAAACGTAATCTACTACTTTATGGTGTAAACACAACTGGGACGAACGACGAATTTCGCACAACACGACGAATTCGTTTGTTGAAATTCGTCAACTGAAACACATTCAGAACGACGAAAACAGCTGTGTGACGAGTGACCATATGTGTTTCTTAAAAAAGAAGCACTATTTGACAAAAAATAAATTTAATAATAAAAACTTTTTAAAATATATATATAACTAAAAATACGTTAACTGTATTTTATGCTACAAATAAAAAAGAAAGCAATTCTTAAAGCATAAAGTAACATTATTTAATAACAAAATAAATAGAAATGAAAAAAACTGGTCACTCTGTTCCAAATTATTCGTCCTTCGTTGGCTTAAGAAATAGAAATAAACCTATTTCAAGTTCGTTACGCATGACGAATTTTCGTCGACGTTCTGATTGTGTGCATTTTCATATACATAAAATGTGTGTTATTTTTTACGACGAATATTCGCAACGAAAAATTCGTCGTTCGTCCCAGTTGTGTTTCAACCATTAAGGACAATTTTCATTGCAACAAAGATTTTATTTTATATAACGATTTTAATTTAATTTTTATAAAGCTTTGTTTAACAGCTATTAATTTATTAAATATATAAAATATATAAAATTTATTAAAATTATTCTGTTAACGGAAATACAAAATTTCTCAAACAACTTCAGTAACTTTTGCAATATTTTTATTATTTCTCATTTCAAAAGATTTTTACTGGCAATTAATTGCGTTAACAAAATGTTATTTTTATCTATAAAATTATGCCTGTAATCAAAGTCAGTGAAAGGTATTTGCAATGTTGACCTGTGCATTAAAATCAAAAACAAAAAGGAAACATTCGCAATTTTTTTATTTTTTTATTTACACTTTTCTGCAATACTTTGTTTAATCAAATTACGCAAATTGCAACAAAAAAATGTAATACAATGTTAGCAAATAAATTTATTTATTTAAAATATAATTTACTTAACATAAACAAGTCAAGGTATTAAATATTGTAAAATTAAATATTTATTTAATTCATACATAAACAATTGCAAATTTTGCATATTATAAATTTAAATAAATATAATTTACAAAAAAGAAAAAAAAAAAACTTTGATAAGGAAAGAGCCGATAATAATGAAAAAAAAAGCTGTTAATGGAATTAAAGAAATTTTTGAAACAATTTTGCAATGATTTTTTTTAGCGAAATTACAAATATTATACGCGTGAACGCGATTAGAAAAATTATAATCAATTTTGTGTTGAATTTAGAACCTAAATAACTTTTTTATAACCTAAAATTATGACACAGACCTTTAAAGGGCCTATTTGCATATACACTTTACTACGAAGTAATGCAAAACGGTAATCCATGTGCGAAACCAAAAGATACTAGTCAAAGTTCCAACAAAATATGCATTTTTAATCCTCATTTATTTTCTTAATCCATTTAGTCCGTGTACCCCCGCGACTTTTCATCTGTCTGTGGGAAGCACTTTGGCGGCCAAAGTATAACACATAACTAAGTAAACTTCACCCAAAATATTAACAGTTTCCATATACATTTCAGTATTGAAACTTAGCTAAATCGTCTAAGCACCACAAAAGTTGTAAACCAAAATGTAAATGTAAACTATTTTGCCAAACTCCTCTAAACTCCTCAACAAAGTTTTTTTAGTTTCGTTTAGAAAAAAATTGTTCACAGCAAAATATTGAATGAAAAATGAAAATTTTGATAAATTGAAATTAAATTAAATGATTTTCTGCAGATATTCACCGACTGTAAATGTTTATTTTATACATGACTCGAAATTAGATGTAGTTGCCTCTTTTTTGGATCTTGAAATTCTCTTTGATGTAAAACTTAATTTCAACACACATATTATAATGACTGTAAATAAAGGAAGTGGTGTTTTATGTTTCTTAAAACGATGGGCCAAAGAATTTAACGATCCTTATGTCACGAACAATTTATTCACGCCCTTAGTAAGGCCAATACCAAAATACAGTTCGGTAATTTGGCATCCCCAGTATGAGGTGCATATGAATAAACTTGAATCAGTTCAAAAACAATTTCTGATATTTTGTCTTTGTAATTTTCGTTGAATCCCAATCATTAACCTACCGCCACATAAAAGCCGATTAGCACTCATTGGACTTCCTACATAAAAAAGTCGTAGAACTGTTTTTAATATCGTATTTGTCCATAATCTTATTCAAGGCAAAACAGATTCCATGTGTCTTCTAAGTAAAATATGCATCAACGTTCCTAACAGACAATTAAGATTTTATGTACCTTTATATTTAAAATTTCATAGATCGAACTACGTGAATTTTGATCCACTTCGAAGAATTTGTGCAGATTTTAATAAATTGTATGACCAGATTGATTTCTCTGGTAATGTCGATGAAACTAGAAGAAAACTGATAGAGTATCTTAACACAGATCTGGCTACTTGAGACTGTTTGACTGTTTTGTTTATATAATTGTATTGTTGTTATTTAAGATAGTGCTTAGCTGTAATTTATATGTAGCTAATTTAAATGAATAAATAAAATAAATAAAAAACTACTGAACAAAGTCAAATAAAATTTAAACAAACCTTTAAGCACTTTTTGTTGCAATTTTTGCATTTTTGCACGAACTTCAACTAAGAAAAAAAACACAGTTATGTGCAATTAATGAGCTATCCTTTCAAAATGTTTACAACAACAATCTTCACCATATACATACATACACACATTACAACAACAATAGACTGCTGTTGTTAAGTATTTTTTTACAAACCTGTAATCGCGTGTAAACTTAATACGATCCTGTGTGCGATTGAACATCAATGTGTAAATGAAAACAAAATAAAATAAATACAACTTTTGAAATGCTTTTTTGGTTTTTTTTTAAACAGAAAAAAATTTAAAAAAAAACTTTTGAGCTTAGGTGCTGTAACAGTGGTCTAAAGTTGACCACCTCAATTGTATTTTTTGTTAAAATGAGTTTCCAACTCCTTTTTTTTAGTTTGGTAACGAAAAGCTTTCTTAGTTCCTTATGTTGAAATAGATTTTAAAGCACAATTCAATAAAAAAAACCTCAATTTCCTGTAAGTTTTCAAACAACTTTGTTAAAACACTTAAGAAATGTGTTCTGGCATTTTGAAAATAATAACAAATTATTAACCCCCATATTCATAAACAATTTTTAAGTTTACTAAAGATTTATTGAACGGTTTCTGTATAAAAATTTCGTTCAATAAACCTTCAATAAACTTAAAAATTGTTTATAAATATGGGGGTAAATCTTTTAATATTTAAAATAGTTTCAAATAAAATTTACAACATTTTGCTTGTCCTTTGTAATTAGATGAGGATATTAAGGATCCTGCATGGTCGCATATAGAATTTTGACTTGTTTTTTAATTTCAAAAGGGATTAAAAACAAAACCCAAAGCAATGACAAATAACTATAATTAATTAATTCGAAATAATGAAACAGATACCTTTTAATCCTGTTTTAAATTAGCAAGGGATTGCAAAATCATATCATAGCACAATTAAAAAAAAATAAGTCTTTAAAACATTCTGCATATGTATGTCCGGCAGGTTTACTTAATACCCCTTTATAAAGTATCGTCTGTCCGTAGCAATCACTATCAGCCACATTCTTCAATCTAATTTTCACAAAAACATTTGTATGTCTTAAGGGCATGATTATAATGTAATATTAGCTAAATGTAAATTTATTTCTGGAACAAAACGATCGTTCAAGGGTGACATACATGTACGAATAATATTAATCTTTTTCTATTTTACTTTAGGAATTAAATGAATTTGGTTCAATTTTACATATACATACATATGTATGTATGTATGTATGTTTAGAAATGAAATGGTAGGTAGAAATTAAATATGTTTAAACATATTTCATTTCATGGTCCCTTCTCTTTTTTGTAAGGTCTAATTTCTTTCTTTTTTGTTGTTGTTGTTGTTGTTGTAATTAAATGAAAACGATTAACTATGAAAAGGGTCAGTCAAATGGAAACACAAAGATTAAGATTTCAAATAAAACACATCCATATAAACACACATACATACATACATACGTACATACATTATAGTTCATGGTTAGAATAAAAATAAAAAAATACTTGGTTTTTGAAACAATAATGATTTAATAGATTCATAGAAAAGGAAAATGAATAAAGTATTATGTTTGGCCATAGAAAATTTGTGTTCTATGAAATGGCAAATCCAGCATAGGTACCATGTGATTAAATTTGAAGCAAAACATTTTGAAAATGTATTTAATCATTAAGATTAGATTTAATAGATTTAAGTGTTTAAAATAGGATTATTTAAAATCAAAGCCAAGCATCACTACTTCGTACGAGGTTGACAGTAAAAGTTTCTTTGCATAATTATAGGTGCAAATAAATTTACATTAATTTATATAACATATTTGGAATTTTTTTTAAATTCCAAATCAATTTCTAATTTTCAACTTTCTCTCAATTCCTCTCTTTGAAATATTTTTAAAAATACCTTTAAATCTTTAACTATAAAAATATTTTTATCACAATTATGTAGCTTATTTTCATAAAGCAGTCAAATGATTGTTTTTGAAAAGAAAACCTATTAAAATTATAATGAAAATCACGAGTTTTACTACTTAACCATTTTATGATCTGTTTCCTCTAATATACTTAGTTGAGATCTTGCAAGTTATCGCTCTTTGACTTATTGACGTCTTAAAAACTATTAAACAGTTTGAAAAGGCATGAAAGTATTACGTCATATATGTAGTTAAGACATCAAAGTTATTTTTAAGTGTCGTCAACGAAGAAGCCTTTTATTTAATAAATAAATATGTAGCATTTGGGTGTTTCCAATCTCTCCAAATTAAATGCCTTTTTTAAATTATTTAAAAAAATACAAATTACCAGTCTTCATACTGAATACTTTTATTATATTTTAATAATTTGAGAAGGTTCCCTAATCAAAGCAATTTAAGAAATCTCTTTAAAACGCTGAAATGCTTGTCGAAAACTAAGCTAATTAAAGCTTAAAGATAAACATAACTGCATATTAACTCACTAAGTTATATACCCATAACATGTTTTAAAATTATTTTGTTTGGGACCCTTTCCAAATCCAAAAGTTTTTTTATTATTAAGTAAGGAAATTCACAAACTCATCAGGGAAAATTGTTATACATTTTAAACAAATTTGTCTCTTAAATGCCCAAATTTAAAGTCATTAGTTAAATTATATTTTATTCGCAGCTCTTAGTTTGCCATTAGTTTAGGCACTAAGCGCCCGTATTAGTTAAACAATAGTTATCATTTTAGTTAACTTACTTGCATTATACTTACTTTTTCCGGCATAAGATAACGTAAAGTAGCCACAAGTAGTCGCACGATCTTGCGACTTAACAAAAATAAACTTTTCCTTGTGGACGAGTCTCATGCAATAGTCCACATCAATATCAGTAAGGCATAAATTGCCCCTAAATCATATTGCGATAAGTGTTCCAATCTCCCCAAATTTTGCAATTACTATTTACAGTTGACAAAGTGAATTCAACATTCCGACCATATTTTGTACGCAATTTTTATTATTTTTATGATTGTCTTCCTTTGTATAGTTCTTCATTATTATTAAACCCAAAATGTCAGTTGTTTAACTTTTTTCTATGTTTGCCAATACTTACCGCACAAATGTGAATTTTGAAAAATTCTTTATGACAGACTTTTGAAGTTATTTCTAAAATATATATTTCGGTATAATTGGTTTACGAGCAGCCATGTGAAAAACTTTTATTAAAAAAAGTTTTCTTAGACCCTTAATAGCGTATGAATATACAGTGAACTTGAGCTGATATAATTAAAACCAAGTCAGTTCACTTTTGCGAAGGGCATCTTATTCCCCCTTATAAACGAATTCAAAAAAACAGAAAATTGTAGATTTTTCACTCTAAATTTATTCGCTAAATTAGTAGCATTTTCACCTTTTCCTGAATGATCTAAAAGTTCTGATTTTTATACCCTTCACCACAGGTGACAAGGTTCTATATAAGCTTGTCATTCCTTTTGTAATTTCTACAATATTCATTTGCGACCCCCATAAGGTATATATATTCTGAATCCTTATAGATAGGGAAGTTGATTTAGCCATGTTTATCTGTCAGTCTGTTGAAATCAACATTTCTTAACCCCCAGAACAATCAAAAATTTCGTTCAGATTATTGCTGTTGGAAAACACCAAAATCCGGTTATTAAAAAAAAAATTTTTTGCACAAAAATGATTATATTTATGTGTAAGACATGCCTTTTTGGGAAATTTTAAAAAAATGTACTAAATGGCCCACAATCAGCAAAGATATGAGCGAAAACCAATATGGACTAAAATTAATCTCATAAAAAAAAAACAATTTTTTTAAGCCTTTAAATACTTTTTATACATAAGTATACATAAATACACGTAGTGAAGGGTATATAAGATTTGGCACAGCCGAATATAGCGCTTTTACTTTTTTTAAGTTAAAAACTTATGCTTTTTGTATGCATATTTAATAATATTTAACGTTAAATTTAAACACATGTATTTAAAAAATTAATATGAAATTCCATTTTAGTGTGAGCACTTACTAAAACGTGTATGTAGGAAATTTTGATTGATAACTGAAGTCGATTTAAAAGCAAACATCAAGGGAAATTTCCAAATTATTATTCAGTTAAATCAGAATTCAACCACATCCTGTTACTCTGTAATTCGATTCGATTAGAAATTTCTTCGATTTGTAAGCCTTAAAGATGTAAGTTCGAAAATGTTTTCTTTCGAATCGAATTACAAAGTAATCCCCCTGTTGATTTAGATCTCAACACTGTGTAGATAAAATTCACTAAAACAAGCATGTAAGAGCGCTATATTCGGCTGTTCCTAATATCATATATCCTGTATATGTATGTATGTATGTATGTATATGTATACTTATGTATTTAAGTATGTATTTACATGTCCGAAAGGTATTTAAAGTCTTAGCAAACTTGATTTTTTATGATATTACTTTTAGTCCATATAGGTTTTCGCCCATATATTTGCTGATTCTTGGTCATTTAGTAAATTTTTTTCAAATTTCTGAAAAAAAGGCATATCTTACACATTATTCTAATCATTTTTGTCTAAATATAATCAATTATAATCATTTTTGTGCAAAAAAAAAAATTTTTTTTTGCTTATATCTCGTTAAATGTCTGGTGAAGGGTACAAAAACAAATAAGCTGTTCATAGCCAATGGAAGACAACAAGTGTTCATATTTTGGAATGCTAATATTACCATGAGTGCACTGTATTTAAATTATATGATTGTCAGTAACAGTTTCAAGAATTTTTGATATTGATAATAAGCAGAATCGACCCATAACCAACTAAGATATAAGCAAAAAATTACAGCTGACTTGTATGTTTAACCAAATTTAATTACATATGTACAGTGCGAGCTCGATTTGTGCAAACACTGATTATTGCAACACACCGATTAACGCCACAGGTAATTTTTTTACATTATAGAGTTTATAAGTGCAACTTTTTTCAAAAAACAGTCTCGATAAGTGCAAATTTTATTAAAGTTAAAGCAATTTCTCTCTGAATTTATTTGTTCTCTTTTTGTTCTCACGCAGAAACGGCGCTTAGAAAATTATTGTACATAATCTCTAAAATACGAAGATTATTTTTTTTGTTTGCTTTTTATTTATGTATAAAGAATAAATTTTATAATTTTGCATAATAATTGAATTCAAATGTGTGCTTTTATATTAGGTTTTAATGGTCGGTTATTGCAACTTTTCGACAACTTTCGGTTGCGCAAATCGCGCTCGTACTGTTCAAAAATCTTTTGTTCTGTTCCTGATAGTTTTCATACAAATGTATTTTAGATTTTTTTTTAGTTTATTAGGCCCACAAATGGCAAACATATAGACAAAAATATATTCTCAGAAAATTAATTTTTCATTTTAAGTAAAAAAAAATGTTTTGTGTAATTTTTAAGAATTGCAAAACTATTGCAGCTGTGTAAAATTTAATTGTACTTTTGGCAACACTGGTAAGTATACAATGTGCATTTTCCGACGGCAATTTTAACAAAGTTTGCAAAGTTTAAGTTAAATCGTCATGGCTTCATAAAGATAAACGTAAACAATCAAGGAAACCAATCTACACTTAGAGAAAAAATCCTAATCAAACAATTGATGAAGTGAAATAATAACACAGTTTTTGTTTTAATTTTTGGTAACATTTTTTGTTGCACATAAATCAAAATTTATGGCATTTAACATGATTTTTCTTTTTATTTATTGATTTTAATATTTTGTTTTTGTTTTTTTGTATTGTTTTGTCTTGTTTTGTAGTTGATTTTCTCTTGCATTATATTTTTTTTTTATAATTTATTTTCTGTTTATTTTATATTGTTTTAGAGATATATGCCAAATAATTTGTTGTTATGGTTTTTCTTTTGTGTTGTTGTAATTATAATAATTATATTTAATATATATTTACTATACAATACATCTTTTGTTGGTTGGAAATTGGTTAGGAAATTATTAAAAGGAAAAAAAATAAATTATGCAATAATAAAGAAAGATGTTTAAAGAAATTTGTTTAAAGAAAAAAAAATTTCATTTCTTTGAAAAAATTTTTAAAAAATAGCTATTGGAATAATGAGGCAATTTACTTGGTGTGTTTTTTTTTATGTAATAAATACCTATAATTTTTACAATATTTTCCTTTAGTTGGGAAATTTTTTTTTATAGAGGGGGGGGAGTATGGATTTTTTTTTATTATTAACTTTATAAGATTTTGCTGTTATTGTTTTTGTTTTAAATATTATTATAATATTTCTTATGTATTAAATATTATTTTTTTCAATATTAATAATATGTATATAGTTTTTCTTGTTTAAATTAAATTAATTATTAGAAATTTATTATTTTATAACAAATATCACTACCATACGTTTTTTGTTTTTATTTTTATTTTTTTTAAATAATTTTTTGTTGTATTTCTTCGACTATTTTGTTGTTGCATGCATAAATATGCTGTTATTTTTATTATTATTTAAAATGTATTTTTATTTTAAGATTTTTTTAATGAGTTTTTATTTATTTATTTTTTTTTTAATTGTTTGTCTAATATCTTGTTGTTATGCTTCTGTTTTTGTTTTTTCATTAAATTAATGCTTAAATATTATTATTTCTTTAATTTTTAGCATATTAATATTATCTATGTATGTTAAATGTAAACTAGTTATAGATTTACAAATATTTTTAAGATATTTTTAATTTTATTTTTTCTCAATTTTGAATGTTTTTTTCGTCAATAATAATAATAATAATAATAATAATAATAATAATAATAATAATATTTATTAAGCATATAATTTGTTTATAATAACGGCATAATGTTTATAATGTTTGTTTGGGTTTACAAAATTTAGGTAAAAAACATATTACAAATAATTTCGGAAATTTATTTTTATTATAATTAATTAACAAATTGAAGCGCAAAAATAAAAGTATTTATATCCCAGTTAAACGTACAATTTGATTTGAGATAAATATTTAAGGAAAAATAAAAAAAAGTTAAAATAATGACAAAATTTAATTTTAAAACAAAAATAATGCAAAATTTATTTATACTTATGGGTTGAATATTTAATACAAAAAAAGTTTTTGAATTTTAATATAAGGCTGTGCCGATATTTTTATACACATACGGATCAGTCGCGGTTCCTAGGTAAAGGCAAAATTATATATAAAAGAATTAATAATGTTTTTGTTAGCTTTTATGTCTATTAGATAAAAACAGTCTCATTTTTAAGACCCAATAAGCTTAAGCTGGTTTCGGGCCTGATAGTACACATACATATGTATATACATTTTTTAATTGCAGAGTATGCCCATTAACTCAATGTGAAACCATAAGATGCAATATTTGTTTTAAAGCTTCGACACCATGATGATATACATATGTATGTATATGAAATTGAGAATACCCTTTCTTTGCAAGGTGGACGAAAAAGTGGGCGTGGTACGCAAAGCCATATATACAAAAAATTTCAGCATTGTACATAAAATTCTTTCGGTTTTATGAGGTTTGAAATTTTAAATCAACCAAAGGAAACACTGTTTAGCAACAATTTTCGTTATTCACAAATTTTTAGGGAAATTCATTTATATGTATATTTTTGGTACTCAACTTATTATTATTCTACGTCCTTAGGTTAAGGATTGATTGCATTTTGTTGATGCCAAACGAAACGCACATAAGGACATGAACTATTTTTGCATTTTTTTCTTTCTGTTGTGCCTATTTTTCCCATTTGAATATCCAATAGTTCTTAAGTCTAACAAATATTTTAGCCAAACTTCATCCCCATAGGCCCTTTGTTCTAGCTCTATTGTGCTTTCAAACGAATATCTTAACGTGTGCTACAAATGGCATAAGCAAATGAAACACTCTTACGTATACGTTGCGAAAACTGACAAGAGTGTATTGACCTGGTCACATTTGTGTCTCTCAATGTGTTGAGGGCAGCTTAGACGATACGATTTAACGTACGTAAAATCTAAAATAAAATTAAATTGAATTCCATCCGTATCTTAGAGGAGATAGAAAAAATTGGCTGATTTTGGTTTTCAGCGTTTTTACTGTTAACAACAAAAATGCATCTTCAATTACTCTTAACAAAATTTTATTTATCATTAATTTTCCCTCAAGTCAGAAACTGTCTTAACTTTCTCTTTCGCTACGAAAATGTGCTTTCTGCTACGTTTCCTTGCAGGCGAACCTGTTAAAAATTTTGACAACCTTGTTAAGTGGCATCAAGACACAGCCTTTTTTACCAAAAGCAGTAAAACACTTTAAATAAGAAAAGTATATCTGTATGTATACTAATTAGAATAACTAGCCTTTTTTTGCTGTTAATTTTTTTAACTAACCTAACTGTCAAACTATGTACCGTATGCGTAGCCACCAGCCAAAGGTTAAAGCAATCAAGGAGTATAGTGAAGTGGTAGCCCCACAAAAGAAAATTTTCAAATTATAAACAGTGAAGTGGTAGTCCCCCATTAAAAATAAAAACTTAAAAATAAAAGACCTCGGAGAGGCAAAATTAAATAGCGAATTTGAGCATACAAGATGCAAAATAACAATAATAGTTATTACAACCGACAGGGCCGACGTGAAGGGAAGGGAAGGTCAAGGGAAAACAACAACAATGGAATAAGAGAGGAATATAATAATCAACGCTACGATAATAGTCAGCGCTACGCCAATAACTCCAACGAACACAGAGGAGGTCGGAATCGTGGTAGAGGTCGAAGTAATCAGACCTTCCGACGTGGCGGCATATCAAATAACCCACGAGAAAACGTGCGAAATCCAATCGTGGCACGTGAACCACCACAAAGGCCAACATTTGTCTAAGACTACTTCGGAGCTTAAGAACGATCCGTTGTATCTTGAGGCCTTTTGTCCTTCCGCAGCCGAAGAACTGGTGCCTATAGCGGAAGACGTAAACTAAAAAGGGGTTTGAAGGCATTACCCCATTGATTAACGAAACGTGCGAAAATTTCTGCGCCCACTCGTTACATTTTAAGCGATCGGTGTCTCTAAGCATGTATGCTTATTATGCTACCGTATCGACTTGGGCCCGTGCGCTATATCTGAAGAAGAACAGATATAATTTAACAATACACGAACTAGAGCTTATCGAGATCGGTCTATTCTGAGGGAGGTTATCTTCTACCCAAATCGATCACACTCTATCTTGCCGGCTTTGGTAATTTTATGATACCTTCAAGCGTCGAATCGAAGTTTGATATCAAACCGTATACTTATGACTTAAAATAACCTTCAATTTTAACGATATGGAATATCTTAACTATTTAACAGCTTCCTATACAAACATTTCACTTGCCGCTCAACGTATTGCAAGTGACATCGGATATTCAATAGATCCTGATATCGGTCCCGATTGGCTACCTAACGAGATAGCCCGAAATTGGAATACGCGTTGCATTGGCTACGCTCAGCTCCATCCGTCTTAGTGAGATGCAGCGTCAAGTTCTTGCTAACGCCAGAATAACGGATCAGGATTTCCCTGCGGACATGATCGGCTTTCGTCTCAGCGTTAGACTTTTGAATGCCGTCTCAAAATACCGGCTTGAGGTTCCGACCTTAGAGTTAGGTTCAATTCCCGTTACCGTTAAACAAAAATATTGAAGTGATTTTTATATTGTTCAAAACGTCTTTGTAACGTTAAAAAAGTTTCAGCTAAAGAAGAACCTACAAAATTTTACAACAGAAAGGTATGTATGTACATAGATATGTAAGTCACTGGACGGCAACAAAACGTTAAGACTAATGAAGCCTTAGTTGTCAGACAGTTTAATTACATATACCGTTTGAACGATACTCTACTCGTGTTATTTTTTATAAAAATTTGACATGTCGAGAGATAATATTTACTGGCCCTTTCTGTGTTAGCTAAGCAGTGGTAATAACTTTATTCTAAAATGTACGACAAGTTTATGGTGTAATTAAGCAGATTGCATTTAGCATTAGCAAATTCTTTACTAAATACTTAGTTTATTATAGGTTTTTTTAGTATTATTATTATGAAATTTTTGTTATGAAAACAGTTATCAAAATTGTTTAAACATCACTGTTTAGTTTTTTAAAATATTGTTTTTAAAGGAATCGATTGAAAATAAAACCTTTTTTGGAAGAAGTTTATTAATTCAAGTCAAGATATAAAAGTAATTTTATTTCGCAAAAACATTCATTTTGTGTGATTTTTTTCCAAATACTAGGATTGTTTTCAATACAGATTTAAATGCGATTTGTTTAGCAACAAAATATGGGCTGTTAAAAACACTTGAAAATTCGTGTAATTTCAAAAGATTTTTTCAAAAACAGGAGGCTTATTCTCGCATTCGAATGCGATTAAAATTTTATTCGAATGTGCAAAGTTTTAATTAAAATTCTTTAATATTCGGAACGAAATGTTCATATCTATTAAAAATGTTTATGTTGTTCACAATAGTCCTTAAAATATAGTTTAGACTTTTACATATGTATGTAAGTAACTCCAGAAAAGTTTCAAATGTTTTTAATATAAAATGCATTATTTAATTAAAATTTGTTTCTTAGTTTTTTTTATGGAAAACTATTTAAAGTTTTACGAAAAATCCCGCATTTTTTTTAGAAATTGTTTCATTTCTTTACTTTTTACCCCGTGTCTAGAACTAATAAGTTTTTGTTATGATAAAGGTCAAACGGAACAAAATTTTAATGCCGTTTCTTTTTTATACATATAGAATTTGACATGTATCCATAACAAAAATTTATCAGGAGTTAAGCGTTTAGAATTGCCTTTTCTCTTTGCAGAGTAAGCACATCCATACAAACATTTTTTTATGTATTAAAAATTTGCAACCCTTCAAAAATTTCCACATTGCTTTTAGAAAACTATTAAACATTAAATAACTGAAATAATTAGTAGTTTTCAAACGTTTTTTTTTTTTTTGCTTTATACATTGATCTAAATCCAATTTTGTCATTTTTTAATTCAATATTTTTCTTTTAGATATTTTCCCAGTTATTACACCTTTAAGCCGAAATTTATAAAAAAAAAACTGCATTTAGTCAATGTTTCATAGGTATAATTATTAAAATATGTTAAAATTTAAAGACAAAATTAAAAAAAAAGGTTAAATTTAGGCATATAAAATAATTTAAAAATAAAAAAATCCAAAAAGAAATAAAATGCAGTTTTCCTCAAATTTCAACTTAATAGGTACCTACATACATACATACATATTGTATGAAGTAATTTTATTTTATACCTAGGTTAATGACTAATACATATTAATTTTGTTTTGTTTTTAGCATTTTTTACAACAATTCATTGTTTTTGCTACTATTTTACCTATAATTATTTAGTTTAATTATTAATAATAAATTATGTTTTTTTTTTGTTGTATTGATATTTATTATTATATATAGATTCCCTTGTATAATTTTTAAATATATGTATGTTTTGTATAAAATTTTTATTTTTTATTATTAGCATAAGAAACTCTCACCAAACTGTTTGCTGGGATACATTTACGAAATATAAGAAATTGAGAAATTAAAACAAATCAAAAAAACCGTTACTTTACATTCTTGTTATTACATATTTAATACTCTATTTTAGTAGCTATTAGTTTTAGAGATGTTTTTCTTGTATTTGTTTTATGGAAACAGTGAGAGTAATTACGTTTGTATGTATGTATGTAGGGGTGTAATTATTTAGTAGGTTTTGTTTGTTTTTATTAATTCTTAGCTGTAAATCCAGTCATATCCAAGCATTACAACAACTCAAACATCAAAAGAACGAAACAGAAAAAAATCACGTCGAAAAAAATATCAACTCTGCGATGTGCCTTAACTCCTTTTCTTTTATTTAGGCTCTTGCATTTATTTGTTGGGGTTTTTTACACTCCACGAGTTTTCCAAAGTTATGAGAACTGTTCTCTTGTTGTTTTTTTTTTTTGAGGTTTTAGGTTTAATTTTTTTTTTAATCTATGACTATGGCTGTTTTCTTTTCTAAGTAAAGCTTTTTAGAAATTTGTTTTTTATATTTTTGTTTTAGCTGGTTATTTTTTTTTATAAACGTATACTTTATTGTTTTACCTTAAAACCAAACAAAACTCCAGCTCTTTTTTTTACTTCTTTCAACACCATATTAATGTTATTTTTTACTCATTATTCCTTTTCTTGTTTTTTATTATCACTTTTTGCTGCCATATTTTTTTAATTTCTTTGGATTTTTGTTTTTTTATTTAAAGTTTTTTTTTAAAGTTTATCACACATTATAACAGGAAATTTGTTGCAACTGTTGGAATGATGGTGTGGCCGCTACAGCAGCAACTGCTGCTGTGGCCGCGGTAAATTGTGGAAAATTTTGTTGAAGATTCGCGGCAGCAGCCACGGCAGCCGCACTTGAAGTAGCCACAGCCAAATAGGGATGCATACGCTGAGATCTTAAATATTGGCGATATTTGCCACTGATTTTATCGGGATAGTGTTGGGCGGCGGCTAGTGTGGCCGCATGATGGTGATGTTGCTGCTGTTGCTGATGATGATGATGATGGTGGGAGGTCATGGCGGCTGCCGCAGCTGCAGCAGCGGCTACTGCAGCCGCCGAAGCAGTATTTGTGGCGTTAGCTGTTGTTGTATTGTAGTGGCTGGTGGTAGTATTGGTACTGCGTTGATTGTGGCTGTTGGCATTTGAACTTTGGTTAAGTAGGGAGGACGTGGCCTCAGGACCAGCCTGATAATTACTAGGAACTGTCGCCATAGGACTGCGATCCATCATAAGACTTGTTATATTGGCTTGGGAATTGGCCGCCGAAGTAGCGGCTGTCGCGGCGGATGTTATAATATTATCAGCATGATTTGCTGAATTCCACAATAATTGATGCTGGTGCTGGTGCGGTTTACTGCTATAAATACTACTGCCCGAAATTAAGGCATCCCGTTTGCCCACATTGCCAGTTTGTGACTTGCCGCCGGCATTATTACTACTGCCGTTTGTGCTGTACGCTGCTGGTGTCATGCATGTGCGGGCTGCTATAGCGGCAGCAGCAGCTAAATGATCCCATTGCTGGGTTTGCTGTTGTGTTTGTTGTTGTTGTTGTTGTTGTTGCTGCTGCTGCTGTTGTACTAATAGGTGACTTTGGCTTGTTCTTTGTGGGTTTTGTCCGGCCGTTTGTGAGGATCTTTGGTTAGACCGTAAATAGCTAGTATTCGAGCTGCTGCTAGAGGCGTTGGAATTAGAATTGCTGTTAGAGGAGGAATTGGAGACGTTTTGTTGCTGGAGATGATGTTGAACGGGATAGTGGGCCTGTTGCGACATTTGTGACATTTGCTGTGACTGCTGCTGCTGTTGTTGTTGTTGGTGATTATGTCTAAGCTGTTGCTGTTGCAAGTGTTGCTGATATTGTTGGGCTGCCACGGCAGCCTGTCTTTGTTGCTGCTGCTGCTGTTGTTGTTGTTGCTGCTGCTGGTGTTGTTGTTGCTGCTGCTGCTGTTGTTGTTGTTGTTGTTGAATAACCTGAGTTTGACGGGCTCTTCGGGATGAGGAGGTTACATTTTGTTGGCTGTTTGAATGTGCTTGCGTACCAACTAAAGCTGCCGCAGTATTGCGGGCAGCGGCCGCTGTAGGCATATTGTTAACAAAAGGACTACGTCGTTGTGATTCCATTTTGCGAAAATAGCAAGGATGTATCATCAGCAAAGGTTCGACACGTTGGCCTGCGGGAGGCTTAGGCTGATTGGGCAGTTCATATTCCACACTGCAGTCCACATGCAAAGGTATGGAGTAGTCCTTCGCCGTTGTAGAGGATTGGCTAACGGCGCTATTGTGTTGTGAGGCGGGTGTTAAAGCTGTTACAGAGGCATTTTGGTTACGTTGTTGCTGGCTAGCCGTTGGAACGGCTTGTGTATTTGAAGAGGTGTTGGTGGAATTGGTTGATGAAGACGTTGTGGAGTTTAGCAAAGCAGAGGCGCTGGCGGCGGCGGCGGCAACAGCTGAACTGTTCGAGCTCATAGCATTTTGGTTAGCCGACGCCGCCATTGTTGACATTCTATTGCTAGATTGTTGCTGTTGGTGACTACTTATGTATGTTTGCTGTTGTTGTTGATGATGTTGTGTATGTTGCTGTTGTTGATAAAGCTGTTGTTGCTGTTGCTGTTGCTGTTGATGATGGTGATGATGTTGCATGAGTGCTACGGATTGTGTTTGAGCCATTGTATGAGAGGCCAAGGAGGCCATATCATAGTTGGCATAACAAGCCGCCATAGTCATGTTGTCAGTTTTGTTTGGTAAACTGTTTGACGTTTTAAGAGAAAAGGAACAGAAATCCTTTTTTCTATAACGTTAACCAATTACAATATACAGATATAATAGTGTGAGTGTATTTATATGAAAGCACTTAAACTTTTTGTTTAATATATTGGCAACCGAAACACATTTTTTAAGCAATTTTTTTAATATCTTTTGAATTGAAGTAAGGTTGGTTATAAATTTATTTTTATTACAGAGGTTATTTTGAATTTTTGCGGATATATTAAATATTTTCGTAGATATTTAATTTTTATAATAATTGGCACTGGTAATCCAAGCTTGTTTTAGTAATTGTTGATTTAAATTAAAAATATATATAATATAGGTAATCCACAGGGCTATTATATATATTCTCTTCTAGGTATGTTATTATGAAATTTTGAATTACTAATGTGATAAGTTGTTTTTTGTTTTAACTATTTAGCAGGAACGTTAATCCATTTACATATTTAGTGTAAAATCAAATTTTTATTCTTTAATTTTTAGCAGGTATTTATGTATTTTTATATATATTTTTTTTTTTATATAAATAAATTATTTAAAGACCCGTATATTAATATTTTTAGCAAATTTTCTGCATTTATATGTATGTATGTATGTGTAACTAAATCGTTTTAATCAGTCTTTGTTTAGTTTTATTTAATTTATTTTAGTTATAAAAAATTATTTTTAATTTAATTTTTTAAATTATGTTTTGCTTTATAGAAATTCAGTCTTGTTTTAAAATATTTAAAATTTTTTTCTTAAAGCTGCTGTTTTTGAAACGACGACGATAAGTATTTGGCGTTTTTTCGGTATTTTACTTCTTTCTCAAGTAACGGTAATTATTTTTTTGATTTTATTGTCCGTCCGCCTAGCACGAGCAGCTTAAACGTTTTGCAAATGAGAGTGGAAATAAATTCTTGAAATGAATAAGTTACGTTGTAAAACGTTTAACATAAAATTGTGTTATGATTACGTTTAGTTTGTGTCTATTTTTCTTAATTTCAAAATGTACTCAATTAAATAGAGTGAGATTTATTTTTAGTAGTGTGCTCGTAATCTCATTAGTTTTTAAGTGCTTCTTTGCATGCTCGTCCTCTCTTGAACAAACAAAACAAATAGAGTTTTTTTTTATTGCAATTTTACACTCAATTTTAAATTTTCTTTTAACTTTGCACGTTATGTTATGTTTTCAAAACTTATTTATTTTTCCAAATCTTTAAAATTTTCTTCACTTTTTTTCTATATTTTAGGACTTTTTTAAAGGCCTTAATATTATTCAATCAATTTTCTCTTGTTAAATATCACAAAATTTTTAATTTTATTTTTAAGGAAAAATTTTTTGTTTATTTTCAAATGATAATAATAATGAACTCTCGTTTTATAGCAACACGTTTTTGCCGTTATTATTTAAGTTTATATTTTGTCTTTTAAAATTGTTTTCTTTTTTGAATTTAGGCAAACATGAATATCGTCTTTACCATACGAGCTCTCTCAGCTGACTAAATTGCTTAGCCCTACAAAATGCCGCATGTGAATTTTCGTTTAATTTTATTCTACATGTTATTCTGTTTTACCTGTTATTTTACTTATATTTAAGGTTGCCAGATGTACATTCATATGTATAAGCTGTAAAAAAGCGTTTAAATAATATTTGCTATCTTCAAACTCGAAAAACGTAGAGTATTTTAATGAAATTTCGAAATTATTTATGATGCAAATCTAAGATATCGTTAAAAAAATCTTACAAATATCTTAGTCGAAAATGTCTTACATAAACAAACATATGTGCATATAATAAAATATATATATATGTAAATATACGTAAATGTTCTCAACAAGGAATAAACAATGAAAATTGAAAAAAAAAACAAATTTATCCATCCATTAATATATTTAACATACATATACAAATTTATAATCGTGAGCTTATATATACGTATGTCAAAACTTCTGTAAACTAATTATATACATATGTAGTATTTGAACGTACATGCCTTTAACTATTAATTATAGTTTTGAATAGAACTAATAAATTTTGTGTTATTTTATGTTTAATGTAGTTAAAAGTTTTGCAAATAATTAATTAAAAAAAGTCGCCTGATAAAGGTTGAGAAATCGTTAAATCTGGCAACCGTTTCTTTCTTTTATAAATAACGTGTTTGCTTAAAAATATCTCTCACTCTCTCTCACTTAAATTTTTGCACAAAAAATCTCACTCATTAAAAGAGTGTAGATTTAAGTGTTGCCATAAAACTAATTTTAAAATGTAACCATTCCGTAATATAAATATACTCAATGTTGTCCGTCAAATAAAACAAAAATGCATATTATTAAATAGTAACAAAACCCACTTCTAAATATTGCTAAAATGGTAGCACTGTTTAGATATATCATATGTTTTTTTATTATCTAGAATTATGAGTGATAAAAATTTACAGTAGACAATCTATTGTTAAAATAACCTTGTCAAACTAATTCTCTTTCTCTCAATGCAATAAGTAGTTAAGGCTGGGGCACATAGAGTCCGTCACATGTCATACGTCGTCATTTTCAACTGACAACTAAGTTGAAATACATGTTTTCTTATTAACTTTGTCCCATTCGGTACGTCACCGTCAAGGCAAAGTACTAAAGTTGGACAACTTTAAACGTACGTTAAGTAGTTTGACAACTTAGCTTTTTGTGTTGTATGTAACGGTTAAATTAATACAAAATTAATTAAATAAATATAATGGAAGATAAGCTTATTGAAGTTGTGCAAATGTTTCCCTGCCTGTTCGACAGGAGTAAGCAGGAGTATAGAAATAAACTAAAAAAGGAAAAGTCGTGGGCTTCTGTAGCTATTGCTACTGGTGCAACAGGTAAAACATATTTTTAAATGCTAAATTGTTGCTTTAAAATTTTAAAAATTTTCAGTTGAACACTGTCAAAGTCGATGGAGATCCCTTCGCGATAGGTACGTGCGAGAAGTTGTGTCGATGAAGCCAAAATCTGGCGATGCCGCAGAAGAAAAGCGCAAGTGGTGCTACATGGATGCATTGTCATTTTTGAAAGAGCACGTTGCACCCCGAAGGTTGGTTTAAAATAATTTTGTGTCAGTTCAAAACATGCAATAAAATTGTAATAACTTGTAGAACAAGCTCCTGCTCATTTAATATGTCTAGCAAGTCATCGGAAGGTTTTCTTGGCGAATGCGGCAACAGTAGCTCAATACACGAAGAAACACCAAACAAGAATAAAACATCTCAGTTGCAAAAACGGCGTAAAGTTCAAGAAGAAGCTCATGCGAAATTTGATGTTCTTTGTGGTGCGGTCAGCGATTTAATTGCTTCTAAAAAAGATTACGAAAAATCCCGTAACGCAGATTTTTTGAAGGTTTTGGATTCATATTTACTAAAGCATTCGGAAGAGGTCCAGGATAAACTAAAAATACAAATTTTAAATTTGGTTTATCCAACAATTTAAGCTTGTCAAGCTGTTTTTTAATTAGTGTTTTATATCTCGTTTTTAAACAAATATAGAATAGGGTAAGTTTCCCAGTAGAATAAATAAGGGTACTAGTAGTGGAGATAAGGCAATTATTTATTTGGCGAATTTACAAGAAGTGATATCATGTCATAATTTAAAATTGATTAAAAATGTTGTAATGTTCATAGAAAAATGTTTAAATTATTTTTAAAAATTAGGACAATATGACCTCATACGCCTGGACGCCTTGTGAATTTACCAATAAAATTTTTAAAATATTTTATTTTCAATTGGAAAGCTTACCTTATTCTTTATTTAATTCCTAGTGTTTTTTTTAACAGACTGAAAAAATGTAAATAGTTTGGTGGAGAAATTTTTTTTACATTAGTTTATAATAAACTTTAAATTGAATTTTATATTATTTTTTAATGTGTTTATTTAGTTTCACTTGTATCTTTTGGACATTTATATCTCACGAAAGTTTTTATAAAGATTAAAGTTTCTTGTGCTTTAAAAATGCTGCATTAAAGTTGACAGCAGTTAATATCTAAGAAAATACAAAAACATAAAGAGCTAATGGACATTAATTATTAAAAAGTATTTCACACTTTTAACAACGTATCATTAAATTGAGTGTCTAACACATAGTTTTACTCTTTTATTATAAATGTAATAACTGGCTTCAACTCAAAGTTTTTTTGGATTTGTACTTTGTCCTTTTATTACTTTTACTAAATAAAGAGAAACATTTTTTGTTATAGTCGTCATTCAATTTAAAGTTTTAAGCATTTCATTTACGATTTTGTCAAACGAACCAATTGAAAATGCTAAAAATTTAAGCTTTTTAATTAAATTATAGAGGATGCTTTATATGTATAATTCTACCATTTGTATATCATTTAAAAAAATATGTTTTCTAAATTGTTCACCCCTTAAAAAACTTGCAAATAATACTACTATTCTCTTGTTCAAGCTCTCAGTGATTGTTGCTATTGCTCTCTCTCTCTCTTTTTGAATGGAGTTGATTTTTCTTTTGTTACATGTGATAACCCAACATTTGCCGACAACAATGTTGGTTTGTTTTTGTTTGCAATATTTTATTTGGTTGTCGTTTAAGTAGTCGGGTTTTTTCAAAACATTCAGCCATTATACGGCAGCCATCTTTATATTTGAGTTTAATTTATTTTTCTTAAAAAATTTAGGCTTATTTTTTCAACTTTTAGTTATTGTTTTTAATGTTGTATTTTTAAAGAGTTGAAACAGAAGAAAAGTCATATGATAAGTTAGAGTGTTCTCTTTCTAACAATTTCAGCTCAATTTGTTGTAATTGTTTTGTTATTGCTATACATTTACATACGTACATATTATGTTTTTATTGTTGTTGTAACTAGTTTGTGTAGGGGGAGAAAAGGTTGCCTTAAGGGCTTTTGATGCAAAATGTTTATTTTTCATTAGATGAATACTGTATATTTAACTAAAAAATTCATCGCTTTTGTTGTTGCAGTAGGTTGCAAATTAGTGTCACTAGTAGTTTGTGTTGTTTTTATTAGTTTTTGTTATAATTGTTGCTCAGGAAGTAAAGATATTTAATGGCTGCCAACAAGCCAATAGTCATCTCTTTTTAGAAATCGTTTTTATTAGTATTTTTGCTTGCATTAATGGAAATTGTAAAAGGGGAAAAATAAAAGTAGTAAAGTTGCGATAGCTTGAATTAATTGAAACCGTTAGTACCTAGGTACCTATTTAGGTCTGCAAATTATTCACCCTGATGAATACTAAAAACTCGAGACAAAATGTGTTGTTAATATTGTAGGTAATTTTTTTAAATTATAAGAATATTAGACTAAAAAAATAGGGGGTTTTTTTGTTAGGGGGGATTTTCAACATAAATGGGTACATACCTATCTACATACATTCCTATGTAACCTCCTAGGTAGGTACCTAGGTATAAGCTAATAGGTATGATTTAGAAAAACGTTTATAGGAACATAGGTACCTAGATACATAATTAGATAGGTAGGTATGTATGTATGTATTGTAGGTATATACATACATATGTATGTTGTTATTAACATATTTTTGCAAAAGTCGCAATCAAGCACAAACAGTAATCCCCCACTCTAAAACAAAAATAATTTTTATTAAATAGTAAACAAAAAATTATATACCACAAACACTAAACAGTCATAAACAACAACAATACTAAAAACAAAAACAACACTTAAAAATCATGAAGGTCGTTGGCATAACAGCCATTAAAAATACTACAAAAACAACTAAAAAAAACCAAACTCCAAACACTCAATGCAAAAAAAAACAAATATGTAAACTAATTGAGGACGTCTGCACATTTCTTGTTATTGTTTTATAATGAGACGAAAGACAATATTGCGCTCATTTAAAGCTCTCAGTTGAAATTCAAAAGAAAATTCATTGAAAAAACACTACATGAAATACGGGACTTCCTCTTTATAACCAACAATAAAATGTTCAAGTAAAAACCAAGTAAAAAACACTCATGATACAATCATTAATGCACTTCTACTCACATTAATATCCAACTTGTGCTCTTTTTCTCTTTTACTACAAACTCAGCTGTTTTTGTTTTTATGTTAAACCCGTTTTGGCATTGCACAAATAACACAAACATAACATCACTACAGTTGTTTTGTTTTTCACTGACCCAACAAATCAGCTGTTTTTATGGGAAAAACAAAACATTAATGCCACAGAAGCAATGCAATTAAAGCACATGCATAAAGGAGGTGTGTTTCTCTGGAGCTTGCGTATTCGTAACAAACACAAAGCGAAATCGCACTCATTTAACAGAGAGATAACAAGAAGAAATGTGTTAAAAACAAATACTGTAAACAATTTATGAGTGGAGAGTAAAAGAGAGCCGCTTTGACTGAGTAATATTTAAATGAGTAGTTATTTAAATATTCGAATACATTGTTGCTGCTCTCTGGCAGTAATTTTATTCATGTTACAATCGTAATAATTTAATAATGATAAGAGCAACAATAAAAGTAAATAATTTGAATATCTTCATATGAAAACTACTTTGTGATTTTGTGCTCTATATTTTTTATGGAGAAAAATTTTTAATATAAACATGGATACTGCATAAATTTTGGAATTATGTACCTAATATAAATATAATTAAAGGTACTTTATAGGTGGGTTTAAAAGAAAATTAGGAATTATGAAGCTTTTTGTATTTCGGTGACAGATATCTTTTTTAAACATTTTAAATAAATTTTAAACAAAAGATACATAGGTATGGGCAATTCCACAGAAATGTCAACCACGATGAAAAAGAAGAAAAAACCATTCAAATTTTTGTAGTATGTAGAGGTATTGTAGCTTATTAAACATTTTAAAGAGCAAAATAACAGATTAAACTGATCATCTATACCTATTTGATTAATTTTAGGAGATTGCAATTAACTATTTTCTTTTAACAAGCCACTAAATTCAGGTATTTGTAACTTTGCAGTTATACCTACCTACTTTAAAATTAATGTTACAACAGCAAAAGACAAGATCCATAAAAAAAGGTAATATAGAGTTCAATTAGCGGTATTTTTTATAGTTTGCTATTGATGCTATTCTGATGTCACGTACGATATGCCAAAACATTATTTTTCTACGTCATTTGAATTTGACCGAATCAAAGCAAAATATTTGTCGCAAACAAATAATGATCGGATTTTTTTTTTAAATTTGATGCAATGAAAATTTTATAATACATATTATCAAGTTTGTCACGTACGATATTGCAAGTACTACAATTGCAATTAAATGCATCAGAGTTCACTTGATAGGTATTTATAAATATTTTATAAAGATGGGTAAAACAAAGTATGTTTGCATATTCTCCGATGGGAGAAGCGTCCAATTCAAAACAAAATTTATTTTGTAAACGAATATAGATAGGGAAGTCAATTTGGCTATGTCCGTCTGTTGAAATCAATTTTTTTTAGCCCCTGCCGATATTGTACGGAGGCGATATTGAAAAATTCGACAATTAACGAGATATAAGCAAAACAAAAAAATTTGTTTTTACAAAAACTATTATATGTATTTGTTTGTAAGCACGCTTTTTTTGGGAAATTTGAAAAAAAAACTAGTAAGAGCGCTATATTCGGCTATACCGAATCTTATATACCCTTCACTATCTTCTCTATGTGTGTATATTAGTAAATTTTTTTCAAAATACACAAACATTTTTTTTTGCTTTTTTTCCCAACTTTTTGTGTTAAAAAACAAAAACAAAATAATTTTTTTGCTTATATCTCGAAAAAAAATTTTTTTTTGCTTAAAAATCGAAAATTTTTTTTCTTTAAAATTCCCCAAAAGACATGTCTTAACACAAATATAATAATTTTTGAGTAAAAAAAAAATTAAAAGAAAACGAGGCGGTCGTCTTTTATTTTTATATCTCAGCCGGTTATTAATGGATCTTGCCAGTTTTCAATACCGATTTTCTCGAAAGCATTTCCAAAAGTTTAATACCACAAACAACCCTGGGTGACCTATGGGAACTACGTAAACTAGATTTCAACATACACACGGACAGGGATAAATCGACTTCCCTATCTATAAGGATGCCAAATATATATACTTTATAGGGTCGCAAAGGAATATTGAAGAAATTACAAACGGAATGACAAACCTTTATATATCCTTACCACATGTGTGTGTGTGAAGGGTATAAAAATACTAATTGGCTCAGAATAAGCAAAGATATGGGCAAAAAACCTATACGGACCAAAGTTAATATCATAAAAAAATAAACTTTTCTAAGACTTTATATACCTTTCGGACATGTAAATACATACGTACATACATACATACATATGTATATACACGTAGTGAAGGGTATATAAGATATGGCCCAGCCGAACATAGCGCTCTTACTTGTTTTTAACCTTTTTTATGCATATATTAACAAAACATATATATAATTACTTAAGAATACTATAAGAAAAAAATCGGTCACGTACGATATCAAACTTTGTTCAATAGAAAATCATCCATAAACTTTTTGCATTTAAAAATTACGGATTATGAAGATAAAATATTTCACTTAGTGTAAGAATTAAAATAAAAAAATAAAAACCCCCATAATGCGCAGTTTTCGCATAGTTTTACATGCACCTAAACATGACTTCCATTTTATGTCACGTACGATATGCCCTTATTTTGCCCGATATTTCAGACGACAAGGTTCAGAATGTGATGAATTTTTTTTCAATTGTAGTTCCCTCTGAATGTAATATATTGATGAAATTATTTTTTGCAAAATCTGTACCACTTTATAGGCGTACGAATGTCACGTACGATGACATGGAATTGCCCATATGTATGTAATAGAGACACAAGTACATAGTAGAAATACATATGTACATATGAATGAGGGTATGTGTTTAAAGTTTTCGAGTTTTAAACAAAATAAAAACCTCTTTTTTGTAACTCTAGATTTTATAAATGTTGACAATAGAGGAATTTGCTTTTTATTATTTGGAAAAAACGTATCTTCTGTCGTCTATTACACCCACTACAGAATAATATTTGTTAAAGTGTTTTTTGTTATTCGATAAAAATTCATAATGTGATTATTGCCACCTCATATCTTTGTTCGTTGTAATTTATGATGACAAAGTTTCTTTGGCGTTTTTTATGCTTTTATTTTTCAACTTTAAGTTTCTTTGAGTTTTCCTTTTGTAAAGATTTTACTTGCAAAAATAAAAAAAAAGTATATTTTTAGAAAGTTAGTAGGTTTAAGGATTAGATATAATGTTAAGACGGCGTTGCTATTTGCCGCCAAAGATGCTGAGCTAAAGTTTGATTTATTTCCTTGGAGAGAAAGAAGAATTGAATTTTTTTAAGTACCTACCTACATATTTAATATTACGAAGTTTTTATGCCTTAAGAAACAAAAGTTATATAATTTATGGACCATAATCGTAATCAATTTTTAAATTTTAAACACAAACTATGTATGGAAAATTTTGGTAATAAACAAATAAAGCTCAAAATCTTATGTTTGTAAAGTTTTGTTTTGAAATACATACATACAAACATACATTAATTTATTTGTGTAGACACACACATTGTTGGACAGACATCGGGGTTTTAACTTTGATTTTAGACCGATTGGAATATTTAAAGGTTATTGTGGGACTATTTTTTGGACATTCCATTTCAGTAAATAAAATATGTTTGATACTTTTTTTGTCACTAAATTGTATTAAAAAAAATGATGTATTTGATTAAAAATTTTTTTTTTATAATCACTTACACATACATATGTATATATATGTATGTATGTATATCATTTATAAAAAGTTATAACTATTGTTATAACTTATAGCTTCTTGGTGATTTAACAAACTAAGAGAATTAGCTAAACCATTGCCATTTATTAACTAATGAAAGTGAATTTTGGCATAAGAGTTATTTAAAACTTTTTACTAATTTACTAGAAACAATTATTCTTATTGCTTTATTCTAAAAAATTTATTTTTTTTTCTATTTTTTTGCAAAATTAAAAAAAAATGAAAAGCAGTATCTTAAAAACAGCAAAGCTGACACACAAACCAACCATCAAGTAACAACTTTTTGTAATCAATTGAATAATCAATTTGCCACCAAAAGCAGTTGTTTAGAAAAACAACTGCCTGGTAGTTATTTCGTTTTTTCAAAAAAAATCGCTATCATTATCAGCTTCATAAAATAAATCTTGGGCATTTATTTAAGTAAAAAACTACCATCCCAACAATAAGTTTGCCCAATGGAGCAACAAACATCATCATCATTATTTGCCCCTTTTTTTCATTTTTGTCCATTAAAAATTTAAAGAAAACTTGCTTAAAATTTTAAAACAAAAACGATTCTTTTAGTCGACAACAATATTTTTGCTCGTTTCATTCTCCTTGTTGTTGTAAGTATTTTAAGGAATAATTTAAAAGTTTTTTGTTTTGTACGTATTTATGTGTTTAATGGTTTTTTGTTATTTTGCTTTTGGGCAGGAAGGATACGACTAGCACAATACACAAGCACACACAGACACAGCCACAGCACATTACATATGCTTGCTCAGTGAACCTTTTGAGGAATTACAACAATAGCCAACAACAAAAATACTGACTGCCTGTTATACATATTTGTATGTTTTTGCGAATTGTGAATGGAAACATTATTTTCAATAGAATAAATCTATCAAGGAGGATGATAAATAACAATAACAAAGAGATTGCTTTAGAAACAAAAACACAGCCATAAAATATGAAGGGAATGTTACAAATTGAAAGAGATTTAAATTAAAGTTGTGAATATTTTTTGTTATGATAAAATTTAACTGGTTTTTTTTATTATTTAAAAATTCTTGTTTTTAATTTATTTTATTTTTTCAAAAGAAACAATTAGTAAAAACCCTTTATTTAATTTTGTATCCCATATATGTGAGCTTTTGATCCCTTGCCTTGAAACGTTAAAAAAAAATGCAGCTGAAATATACTTCTATAGATAAAAATCTATTTAATAAATAATTTAATAATTTTTTAAGAAATCCTTTTTAATGATTTTTATATTAAAAAAAATATATATACCTATATAAGGGTGGGTCTATATTTTTTTATCGTAGGGCGAAAAATGGTTCTACGAAGAATTCAAAGAAACTTTGCTTTAGAAACCATAGGTCTAAAACGAACTTCGAGCCTGCGGAAATTCGAAAACATGTAAAATTTTCGTTAACATGAAGTTGTTAAAAACCAACAAGAAGAAAATTCTTTTAATATGAGGATTTTGACTCGAATCGTTTTAGATCGTTTAAATCGTTTTAGACCTATCGTTTCTAAAGCAAAATTGCTCACAATTCTTCGTAGAATCATTTTCACCCTACGATTGCATCCATACAAATCGACCCACCCTGATGTACATATCGTCACCTAAAATTCAAAACGGATACAACCGTCCCTGTAATTACAGAGGAACTTCGAGGTCCTGTTCCCGGAAAGGAGCAAATGGACGAACCAAACCGAATGGTACCGGATGCTGATTAGATTAGGTTTACGGATGGCTCCAAACAGGAAAATGATAATACGGGAGCGGGAGTATTAGGCCCTCACTACCAGCTATATATCAGCTATATCTATGGGAAAATACCTAACAATCTTTCAGGCGTAGATATACGCCATCTTCATTTGTGCTGAAGAATGCTTGAGGAAAAGGTTACAGGGTATGAGGATCTACGTGATGTCGGACAGCCAGGCAGCACTTCGAGCCTTAATCTTAATCAATAAAATAGGGAGTGGTTCTGGATTGTGACACATCGCTTAATAAACTTGAAGCCAACAACAGTTTGACACTATGTTAGGTACCTGGCCATGAGGGCCATGATGGGAAAGAGCGGGCTGTATGTCTGGCTAACAGAGGAGCCCAACGTATCTTTATTGGTCCACAACCCTTTTTCAATTTCCTCGGTGGGCCGTTTATGACCTCAAAGGCGACTTATGGTCTCTCACCTAATAGGACAAATGGGTTCATTCGAAGCCTACACCTGTCTGGGTAAAACAAGAGGCTGCATTAGAGATCTTTTGGCTTTCGTGGAATAATAATAATTATTAGTTATTACGACTTTTTGGATTCCAGGCCGATATATAGAAAACGTTTTGTATTTAAACAAATTTTAAAGCTGCTATATAGTGTTTACACTATTGGTTTGACTGTTTGCAAATATGTACATACAAACATACATGTGTCTAATACGGCTATAATTAAATATATAACCAAAATAAATATTTTTCAAATGATGACTTATTGTTTAATTATGTTGTTTTCATAGGCAAAAGAACAGACCAATATGACTGTTATTTTATAATCAAGTATGTAATTAAATAAGTTTGACTGATTCTGACAAATGAACAATTTTATTATTTACAAGCAAGCCTGTCTGTAAGTATTGAAATAATTAAAAGGCTAATTCTTTAGTTCAACATGACCACAGAATCCTTAAATGAAGTGGCTCGTATTTCACCAACAATAAAAAGAATTGCAGAAAGTCTTAATGCCCTTGCAAAGAACTATAGGGGTATTCGTTTAAACGCTTAGAACTTAAAGTCTAAGAGGTATAAGAGGCTTTTAAGCCATTAAACGACTGCCCCTTATATATTTTTGCCCTCTCAAAACCGTTTAATATTTAATCGTCAATTAAGTTAATAAGTTTTTGTAACGTTTTGTTAGAAAAAAATAAAAATTATATTCTTTGTTTTGTGTTTTTTTTTCAATTATTTTTTAAAATTCGAAAATTTGTTCTGGACAATAAGAAATTAAGATTTTTTAATTAAAAAGAAAAACATTTAGTTACAAACACGCAGGTATAACAATTTATTGTTAAACAAAA
>NDXZ01009163.1:0-10415 GCA_003055125.1 Paykullia maculata | reverse complement strand
TTTTATGCCATTCGAAAGTACAAATAAAATCCTACTAAGCACTACGTAAAAATTAAAGGTATCTCTTTTGAAAGATAAAAAACTTTGTATGTTTTAATCTAAAAACGCGTACGAATGTAGCGTACGTTATGCAGGATTAGCCCATATATAAGTTTGCCATTCCGTTTGTAATTTCTACAATATTCATTTGCGACCCCATAAAGTCCGTCTGTCCGTCTGTCAGTCTGTGTATCTGTCCGTCTGTTGAAATCAACTTTTCTCAGCCCCCTGATGTCGTACGGACACGTTATTGGTATCAGACGATCAGAAATTTCCCGGAAATTCTTGCTATTGAAAATCCCCAAAATCCGACAATTAACGAGATACAAGCAAAAAAAAAATTTTTTTTTAACAAAAATTATTATATTTGTGTTGCCTTTTGAGAAATTTCAAAACAAAAAAAAATTTCGAGATAAAGCAAAAACAATTTTTTTTACACAAAAACCTTTATATTTATGTGTAAGACATGTAAATATATACGTACATATAGGTATACATATACACACATACAGATATACATATAAGACTTGTTTTTAATTAATATTAAGAAACATTTAAAAGTTGGTAAAAATTTTTTTTATTGAACAAACTGTTCTTTTCTATTAATTATTTTATATAATTATTATGTTATTTCTTTTAAATTATTGGTTAGCAAATTTTCTATATATAAATTATTGTCACTACTAAAAAACCAACTTCATTTATTTAAAATCATTTATTTCTATAAAAATTGTTTTTTTATGAAAAGCTTTTATTCAGTCTGTCGTTTCCACATATGTATATTTGTTCATTAAAAAATTGTTATACTCTCCAATGCATAGTTTTTTTCTGCAAAATACGTTTTATACACAACTTTTTATACAAAATAAGTTTTATATACAATTTTTTAATACACAATATCTTAATAAAAAATTCAATTACTTTAAATTTATGTTTAAAACATGAATGATGCCTGAATAACACTGATTCACCCTAATTAGTTAATCAGTGAACCTTTTCTCTACACACCGAGATAATTAATCAACCACTCATACGAAAGAAAAGAGAACAAAAATAACAGCTGTTTTACTTTCAACACAAAAACAGCTGCTTTTTGTTTGCAAAAAACAGACACCCACTTGTACAAAGATATTATTAAGGAGATAACGACAATTTGTAAGGTTCTAAAAGGTAAAAATTATACTTTCCGAAATTACTAATTGATTTCAGGAGTTAGAGAAGGAAAAATATTAAGTTAAAGAAAAATAAAATGCAAGTAAAAACATACGTATATACGTATATACGTATACATATGTATGAACATATAAAATCATTCAGGTCGTAACACGAAGACAACCCGTTTCCAAACTATGAACTGTAGTTTGTGATTAGAAAAGTGGACCATAAACAGTTCTTTTTACCACACACAAAACAATAAAATGTTTTTTTTTTAATGGCTCAACAAATGTGTGTTTTATTTCTTTTTTTAACACATTTGCTTAACGATTTAAACAAAAGAATATTAAATATTTGTCGGCAAAGAAAAAAAGAAAAATTTAATTTATTTTCTGTCTATTTATGTGTAAAATGCAAATGCAAAAACACAGAAAACCACTTTAATCAATAGAAAAATAGTTGTTTTAAATACTTGCAAATGCATTAAAGTGATAAGAGCATTTAAATGCTGCCAACTTTAAACGAAAACTGACTGAAAAGAGAAAAAATTGAAGGTAGAATGTTTGCAAATATAAAGGCGGTTAGTTGCAGTTTATGATTGAAAAAAATTTACACAAATAGGGTGTCCAAAAACAAGTTAAAAACTTTAATAAAATTTTTGAAAATACAAAAATTTCAGAGCATTAATAAAAACTCCCAAAAAAAAGCTTTAAAAGTCATTAAGTCAAGAAAAAAAACTTAACTAATTTGCTTAATATTTTTCCTTGCAAAAAAAAAAAATCATTTTATTTTATAGTTTCTGTTTAGGATTAAAATTTCAACTTTTCAAATACAACCAATTAATTTAACTTGTTCAAGTGTAGGAAAGTAATTCTTGTTTTCATTGACGTCGTTGCACAAATTCAAATGAAACAGTTACATGTGGGCGAACCACTTTTCTGCAGAAATGTTTAAATTTATTTTTAAATAACGTTCGTTTAATTGCTGCAGTTGCAGCGATTTGTATTGTTGTTGGCTTGAAAGTAATCGATAGCAATTTAAATGGGGGCAAAGGTACATTAATGAGAAAAATTACATTTTAAGAGCAATTTCAACTTCAATAGTTTTCAAACTAACTTAAAAACAAAAGTGATTTAAAACAAGTAAGAGCGCTATATTCAGCTATGCCGAATCTTATATATCCTTTACTACGTGTATTTATGTATGTATCTATGTGTGTATATGTATACTTATGTATGTATTTACATGTCCGAAGGGTATTTAAAGTCTTAGAAAACTTGATTTTTTTATGATATTAATCATTTTAGTCCATAGAGGTTTTTCGGCCATATCTTTGCTGATTCTGGGACAATAAGTAAATTTTTTTTTAAATTTCCCAAAAATATAATAACTTTTGTGTAAAAAAAAAATGTTTGCTTATATCTCGTAAACTTTTTTTTTTGCTTATATCTCGGAAATTTTTTTTTCTTTTGAAATTTCCCAAAAAGGCTGTCTTGCACACAAATATAGTAGTCTTTTTTGGTTTATATCTCGGTCAGTTATAAGTACGGTGACCATATTTTTTAATCAAAATACAAGACAAGGAAAAAATAAACTTTTGTTTTAATTTTTTCTTGCACAAACAAACAAATATAGATTCATTTAAATACACTGATTTCTTATAAACCAAAAAAAAAAGATTAACAAAAACTTCAAAACGAACATAACAATAAGACTATTAACATTAAAAATTCACAAATATATACATAAATATTTTATTACAAAAAAACACAAATGACTTATATTTTTCGATGAATAAATTGTTATATTCTTTTAAATTTTATACAATTAAAATTATAGTTTAATTTTATTGTTAAAATGCCCCATTTTTATTTGGGTTTTTTTCAGTATTTCAAATGATATTTAAAACAGAAAATACACTTTCGATGGAAAAATTTGTTCACTTCTTTAAAATGTATAAAAATTGCACGCTTTTCTGCGGACTTATTATTTTAATTCCTTGTTTTAATTTTGTTTAAATGGTATAATTTTTACTGCTGGATCATTAAATTATTCAGTATCAACATATTTAATTAATTTTTTTCTATAATACAAATTTAAAAAAATAGGTTTAACGTCTTCCCATGTGGGAACCTTACGCAAAAGAACCCATTTTCGGACTTCAACTTATTAATAGACGGCATCCCAAGGTAGATTTAAAAAGGTAATAGCGTCGCTACAACAAATATAAAGAAATAAAATCCACATACAATTTTTGTTGCAAAAATACTTTAGCAATGTCAAAATTATTGCTGCCAACTGTTTTGGTAAAGAACTTTTTTTTCTTCTTTTAATTTTTCACACAAAAGTTAATATTTTGCACAGACAAGTTTGCAATATTTGTGTGTGGGAAATATCTTCCTGGAAAATGTCATTTAAAAAATAATTAACTTATTGGCCCAAAATCCGCAGAAATATGGGTGAAAAATCTATATGACTTTAACTATTTTTTGGACATCTTTATAAAAACATACGTGTACTGTATAACTTAACGATATGTTATTACAAAAAACTATGTTAACATGTTTTACAAAATATTATTATTTTAACTTATGAAAATACAGAACAAATAATGAAATCGAAATAAAATACAGAACATTTTAAGGGTTTTTTACATAAAAATAATTTATACAGAGCCAGAGCTCTCAAATACAGTACTGTTCTGTATAATACAGAACGGATGGTCATCGTAGTTGTAAGGCGATTTTATTGGATTTCAATAGCAAGAATCTCAGGGAAATTATTATGATTGTTTGATACTACTAACGCGTCCGTACGACATCGGAGGGGTAAGAAAACTTAATTTAAACAGACGGACAGACGGGTAGACGGACAGACAGACAGGCAGACGGAAATGGCTCAATCGACTTCCCCATCTATAAGGATTCAGAATATATATACTTTATGGGGTCGCAACTTAATATTGTAGAAATTTCAAACGGAATGACAAACCAATATATACCCTTACCACCTCTGGTGAAGGGTATAAAAATAGGATAGTAGAGAAGATACTCACTTTTTTGTATATTTTAAAATAAATAAAATTATTTCACAACAAAAATTTTTAAAACATTTTAAAAGGACTTAAATATTAAATCAAAATAATTGTTCAAAATCGTTTGAGTGCTTAAGAAAACAAAGGTCATCTACTTAATATTTTTATATTTTAAACTTAAAGCTTATTTTGCAACTTATTTTTGTAGCTTCTTTTTTGTAATCCACCATCACAAGCAGTGATGATAAAATGCAGTAATAAAATAAAGCAAAGTTCATATCGCTCATTTCCTAAAAGAAGGTCATAACTCAAAAAAACTAGTTTAGCAGAAAATGACTTTAAAGTTTTCAACTTACATGCAACTCAGTGGAAATATTAAAAAAAAAATTTCTATCAAGAGGGGTAAGTTTACACGCCATTTGCATGCATTTTTTACACAATACAAAGCACAATATAGTGAACAATTCCGCATCATTAACTCCAAAATCTAATTTTTTTTTTAATTATGAAGTTGGTTGAGTAAATGGGCAATATTCTTGACCACTTTGATATCCTGAGCAGTTTTTACTAGCTGCGTTTGTCTGTGAGAAACATTTTTGTGACCGAAATTTTAATTCGAATTAAAGGTAATACAGCCCAAATTGTTTGTAATTGGAACTCAGCTAAATTGATCAAGTAGAAAAAAAGTTAAAAAGTAACATATAAGGAATTAGTAAAAAAAATGGAAAACGTAAAAGAATTTTTTCTTTTAAAAAATAATTTCCAGTAATCTTTCTTTTATAGAAACCTTTTAAAAAAAAAAGATTTTTTTTATAAAATTAAAAACTGTTACCGTATTTAAAGGAAAGTTCGATAAACTTTTGACAATCTGTTTTATATTTTTAAAAATAAATTTTATTTTTTATACAGATTTTTGTAAAGAATTTTTGGTGAATTATTTATTTGCAATTTTTAATAAATTCTTTATTAAAGAAAAAAAATCTTTTTATATAAATTCTTGATTTATATTAAAACTTTCAAAAATTTCTTAATGTTTTTAATAAATAGTTTATCCCTAAAAATAAAAATAATTTTTTATTGGTGGAGGGCATTTAAGATTCCACACTGACAAATAAATTACTCCAACTTGTTATTTAATAATATTGCGAATAAATTTTTTTCTTAATTTTTTCTTCACTTGCATTCCCTTAACATGACCAATTTGTAATCGTAAAAATTTACAAAAAAAAAAAAAATACATTAAAATCTGTTGACAAATTATTTTAATGTTCATTAATTTATACATTTTATAGCCAATTTTAGTTTACTGGGTTTTACGCTTTTAAAACATTTCGCTTTTCAATTAAGTTATATTTGCATAAAATGTAAAAAAAAAATTCAATAATAAAAATTAACACAAAGTTTCCATAACATTTTAATATAACAAATACCCAGCGAAAAGCTTACACAAATAAAACTTGCGATATTTTAACAAAACTGATTTGAGTGGACAATAAAGTAGAATTTCAATGCTTTTCTGCTTCTGAAAATTTTAAATATTTTTTGCTGGGTATCATTTGTGGCTCATCATATGCAGAAAATTATACAAAAATACCCCAAATAGTGGTTTTTGATGCCAACAGCAGCAGCAGCAGCAGCAGCAGCAGCAGAAAACACAACAAGGCCAATATACAACATCATCATCAAACATGTTTGTTTTATATATTCGTATCATATTTGCAGTCAATTTGCCTGGTCTTTTAAATATGTATAAACAACAGTGGCGCCCTCTACACTACTATGTTTGTTCACTGCAATAAAGTAGTGCAACATGAAATGTGTGGACTGAGCATCATCAGTAAAACCACCAACTGTAATTGTTTTAAAGATGTTTTTAATGATTAAGAAGTGTTGAAATTTTAATGAGAGTTTAATTGGTAGTAGACAGAATAAATGTTTGCATATTGAAACGCCTGGGAAAAGTAAATAAAAATTAATTTTTAATTAGCGATAAAAAATATACAAATATTTTTTTCTAAATTTTATTTAAAAAAAATGTGGTTGGAGAAACTGCTATAAAACAATTTGCTTGTCTTGTTTAGAATTTGCTTAAATTGGGGGGTGAAAATTGTTTGAAAATTTACTAGGAATAACAAACTTATGAAACAGTTTTTTAATAAAGAGATTCCTTTACCCATTTTGTACCAGACCAAAAAAATGTTTGATTATCTTAATGAAATTTTAATGGCCAAAAATAATTATCGGATTTTTTCTATATTTTTTTTCATGTAATTACCGAGAAAACTGCTAGTCGAGATCTCGACCGCTGGGATAATTAGAGCTATAAGTTTTCTAAATGATATGTTATTTTCTGATATGAAATATAATGAAATAAATGGTAAATAAACCTTCTTATGAAAACGGGTAACTTGAGTTAAGTATATATAAGAGCTAAAGCTACAAGTGAATCAAAAGATTAAGGAATTAAGTTATTATTAGTGACAGCATTATCATGTTAGTCAACTAAGATTGTGTTAGGGTTCAGTAAACGAAGCCAAAGCTACGTTTGTTGTGTAAAATAACATTTTGGCGTTCAAGCCAAATATCTAAGGACACAAAATTAAAGGTGGATTCACCCACTTGTTTCGGACAAAAATTTCGTCCGGACAACATTTTTTTACTGAGAGTTTTCTGCAGCACGATTCACCACTCATTTTGAAAAATTTGTCCAGAAAATCAAAGCTACCACATGAAATTCATACATACATACGTAAACACGGCATATTATATTTGAATTTATTTTATTTTATATTTCCCTAAATTCAACTTCGTATGAAAAAATGTAAACTAGTGGCAACTCAGTTCAATTATGTCTGGACAAAAATTAAACCAATTCAAACTGAGAGTTGTTCGAAAAACTCAATATAAAAAAAATCGTCCGGACAAAAATTTTGTCTTGCCACAATGAGTGCATCCACCTTAATAATTTTCAATTAAAATGTAAAATCAGTTTTGTACTACGAATGCGATACTTGAAAGAGTACAACAAACATCTACAAACGTTTACAGACATTCACAAATAAATGTCTTAGAAATATCCTGGGCCAAATAGAATTAGAAATACAGACCTGTGGTTAAGAACAAATTAAAATCCAGTGCATCACGAAATAAAACGTCGAAAATGGCGATAGATTGGTCATGCACTTAAAAGACCCAGCCAAAACATTGCTCGACAAGCGCTTACTTAGAACCCCCAAGGTAGTCGACGCCCTATTGGTGAGGAGCTGCGTGCCGCAAATTATAGTTGGAATAATGTAAGCCTTGAAGCAAATAAAAGAATAAAATACAATGGAATGTTTGCGTTCATATGCTCCAATGGGAGAGAAGGATGACAGAGGAAGAAGAAGAAGGGTACGGTAACCCGTTTCTTTTTGTTTTATATCATCAGCATTTCTATTGGATACATCTAATCATAAATCGTAGCAAAAGTGATTTCTGCATTAAATCAATGCAATCTTATGTTCTTGAACGACGAATGCGTAATCCATGTCCATGTCTTGTCGATGTAATTTGGTGCAACCAAAAAAAAAAATTCTTGAAATGAACAGGATGTTGTCTAGAATAACAACAAGCCGATTCTTATAACCACGCTACCACCTAGGCGAAGTTGTTTATCATATGTATCCGATGTTCCAGCATTAAGTAGGAGCTAAAACAGATATAAACCCTAATATTTTTATTCGAAGCGAGTTGCTTTCGCGATAAACATCTTGTGGCTACGACGAACAAAATATATTTCTATTTGCTTATCAATCGAAAATTTGTTTAAAAACACCAAACTGCATATACTCGAGCAAACAGTGATCTAAGCTTATCGAATTTTTAATTTTTGTCGTTATCCCTGTAACGTGCAGTTACACACCATCATTATATATGCAGGTTATTTATAATTCTCGTTTGGGTTATAAACAGTTGAGAATAAGTAACCAAAGTTTCCAAGAGAAAGAGGAGCAGCTACCGATACCGCTCGTGTTGTATTGCAAATCGGCCATTTGGAATACAACCCGAAACCGTACCGATACCTGTTACCTAGACACGTGTCCCGTAGCTAGTTCGTAGTCTTGTCGTAGTATAGTAGGCGAATACAAGGCCTCTCGAATTTTCCTTGTATTCGTTCGTGGTCTTTGCCCATAGTTCGTCGTAGACGATTACAAGGCCTCTCGTATTTTCCTTGTACTCGTTCGTAGTCTTTGCCCATAGTTCATCGTAGACGATTTCAAGGCCTCTTGTATTTTCCTTGTACTCGTTCGTAGTCTTTGCCCATAGTTCGTCGTAGACGATTACAAGGCCTCTTGTATTTTCCTTGTATTCGTTCGTAGTCTTTGCCCATAGTTCGTCGTAGACGACTACAAGGCCTCTCGTATTTTCCTTGTATTCGTTCGTAGTCTTTGCCCATAGTTCATCGTAGACGATTTCAAGGCCTCTCGTATTTTCCTTGTACTCGTTAGTAGCGGTAGTCCGTACTCTGCAGTAGACGAATAGAAGGCCTTCCGTATTTTCCTTTGCACTTGTGTATACCTACAGTTCATATTTTGGTCGTAGTATTTTCTGCATTAGCGAATAACCAGCATTCCCCCCCGTAGAGCAATCATCAACCTCGTAATTACCCTTAAAGGAAGCAGACCTTTGAGCGAACACTAAACAGACTGAGTATGCCTCCGCCGGAAAATAATACTGCATCACACTCCAAAGCGGAAGTTTCATGTGTTTTTTATTTTTCTGAAATCGCTGATTGCTCTAAACCCCTAAAAATTGACTCCAAATAATTTAAATAACAATTATTAAAAGTAAACACAGTTTTTTTTAAATAATATTATGAAAAAAAAACTTTAAAAAATGGTACAAAAAGATAAGTATTGAAAAATAAATTTATAGCTCTAATTATCCCAAATTTCGAGATCTCGACCAGCCAAATTCAAAGCTATTTGGCGATCAGCTGGAGTAGCTCTTATAACTAATTTGTGAACATTAAAACTTATTTCAACTGTTGGCTACTCAAATCAATAAACCTTTTTAATTTTTATTTTTTATGCAAGTAGTTAGAGTTATTTTAAAAATAGGCTATTTTTGGTCTATTTTTCTGTCCTTCTAGGGGTACCGTTAAAAAGGGAAGGGGGACGGTAAAAAAACTCAGGTCGGAAAACCAATACACCAAACTTAATCCTAGATTTGAAAAAATAGTTCATTTCTATTACCTAATATTTCTTATTATTTAATGAAAAACAGCTAAATTTTGTGGTCGAGATCTCGACCGTTGGTATAAAATGGGTTAATAGGGAAAATTTTAAATAGAGAATTTAAAACTTTGATATGTCATAGCTTTACAGAGAAACCAAATATCTTGGTATTGTTCTAGTTACCTTAATCTCGTCAAAACTTAATGCTGGTTTAGTCAATGTTATTAAGAGAAACTGCTCAGGTCATTATTCATTTCTTTAGATACTACGAACACAATGTGTCGACCCGTGCTCTCATATGTTATACACTACCAGCCACCTCTGCTTACATCCACTTTTATTTCTATTGAATACCTCCATAGCGTACTATAACATCACATGATGTCGTTTGAGGTCTTAGTAATATTCTCTAAGGGAGGGCAAAGTTAGCATTTATAGTAGTAATCGCTTCTAAGTTTGATAGGCAATATTACTTTTAATTAAAGCCGTGCTTCACCTTGTGTAGAACTTAAAAGGCAGCAATCGCAATTTTCTGGAACCGAAAACTTTTAACTTTAAAAATGCTGACATAAGCAAAGTAAAAACTCGATATTATCTCTTTAAAAATACTGAATTTTTTGAAAGGAAAAATAACAGGTGATTCAAGTAGAGATACTTTTTTCAATAGCCTTTTTTTGACAGATCACGTGTGAGTCGTGTCATGTTATTTTTGTTTAGTATTGTTTGGCATTTCAACAACGTTTACAAATCGTTCACTTGAAAATATCGTGGGCTCTTAAAAAGTTCCAAGAAGATCCGACGTTTTCGAGGCAAATTTTGTTCAGCGATGAGTCCCATTTCTGGCTCAATGGTTATGTAAACAAACAAAATTGCCGCATTTGGGACGAAGAGCAACCTGAAGAGATTTGAAAACTGCTACTTCATCCAGAAAAAACAACGGTTTGGTGTTGTTTGTGGGCCGGTGGAATCAT